>JAOXJP010000003.1:11183068-11198827 GCA_025762735.1 Platanus orientalis | reverse complement strand
CTCTTCTATTGTAATCTTTGTTTTTATTGCACAAGTCAATCCCTGTGGATTTGACCTTGTTCAGTACTACAACACTTATATACTAGCAAGTAAAGCTACCATGGATTTTTGGTTCATTAAGTTGGATCATTAGTCTAGGTGTAACACTTACCCTTGAATTCTAAGGTATACTTCCATAGAACCAGTTTTAAATTCATGACCTCTCTAGTCTAATCAACCAAGACCACATAATCTGTAAATAACACACACACACACACATAGATAGAAGATAATACATTAAAACATCTTTGGGATTTTTGGTCTCTTAAAAGTTTTAATATAAGGGTAAAAATCTACAATTAGATTTTCAGGATATCACCAATACACTACTGAAAGATCATCAAGTCTACATTACTTAAAAAACAGGTCAAATACCATATTTTGAAAAAATTCTTAGCTATTGGAATACTTAATCAAAAAAAAAAAAAAAATTTCAATTTATTTCCTTTTTTCTCTACTTGGTAATCATGAGTATTCATGACCCCTGAATCCAAGATCTCTTTCCTTAACCTCTCCTTTGCCTTTCTTCATAATAACTTTATTTTTTTAATTATTTAATATTTTGCTTAACCCTTCTAATGCTCTTATTCACTTGATCAACTCGATTAAGCCAACTCACCAACCAGCCAGCGGGGCATAGTTGATTCCATGATTTAAAATGAATGTGCACATTACATAGGACTAGAACCATAGACATAATAAATTTCTTAGAATACCTGCAGTAATTTCTGAGAAACTTCCATTTTCCAGAAGCCTCACCATAGCTGCCATTCTCCCCCTCCGAAGTGTGCATACCATTGAGACCAAGATAACCTATACATTAGTAGCAAACATCTGCTTGCATAAGATATTCAACTCCACAATCAAGCTCAATGCCCTAAATATACAAGCCATCCAGTTCAGGAATTAAATATAGTGGAAAAATAGCATGACTAGAACATAGAGGCAGACAAGTTATAATGCGTCAAATAACTCGGAGTTCAGAAGCAGATTACCCAATAAAGAACAGCTGAAGCAAGGCACAATGAAGAAATAGAAGTACTAGATGATGAAAAAATTTTACGAACACTATAGGATAATATCAAACTATCTTTAGCACACACACACAGAAAATATAAAAATAATAATAACACACTGATAAGTGATAGCCCTATATCTATCCAATACAGAAACTCCAAATCATTCATATATCTCTCGATGGTTCACATTGGAACAAGCACGGTACCCAAAATACATTACATTCGCTTTTCATCCCTGATAAAACTACCATACAGATCTGAAGTAATATATACCTATGAAAGAAGGATCTCACCTAGCACCAGAGTTCAACTAGCTACAAACCAAAAGGTAGTTGACGTCATCAGTCGCACGGCTGATGTTGGCAAGCCATACAGACAGCACTGTTGAAGATACAAGATGATCACAATTCTGAGTGCATCTCGATTTTAAAAGAATTATTGTTGTGACTTGGAGGTGATTTGAAGAGGTTTGGAGTTTTAGAAACAAATTTGATAAAAAAACCGGGGAGATTTGAGAGAGTTCTACCACTTTCTCTCTGAGTATTATCACCCACTGAGGGGTTTCGCTTTTCCCCTCATCAAATTGAACCCTGCTACTGATTAACTTGTTTAAGTACCTGAATCTCATCTCTATCATGTCATTGGGTTGATTTTGGAGTTTGTTTTGGATAAATAATGACTTTATTTAGAAAAGAAAAGAGAAAACAACAAAAGCAAGCAGCCACAAGGGCCTACACCAGAAAATCCGGAATTACATTAGTTTTCACAATACTAGGCAAATCAACCCCCCACTTAGCCAATTTGCCCGCAAGCCCATTTTTGGTCCTAGGGATATGCACCAACTCCGCCTTTAAGAACATCAACAAATCTCTAATTTCATGGATCATCTGAGCATATTCCCAAGCACCTGGAGAAGTCCCCCCACCCCAACCCACAACCACCATAGAGTCACCTTCCACCAAAGACACATTCATACGAAGGTCGCGAGCCTCTCTAAGCCCCATGAGGAGCCCCACAACCCCGACCTTTGTAGAGTTTGCCCTACCAATAGGACGCGCTACAATCCTGATAATTTCTCCATTGGAATCCCTAAAAACACAACCAAAACCACTTGGCCTCGGGTTTCCCATAGACGACCCGTCAAATTAAGCTTGAGGCCACCAGGAGGGGGCGGGGAATCCAGCACTCGACAAGGAAGCTATCGAGATGCACGTCAACCAGTCACGAACAAAATCCACCAAAGCTAGCTCTTTAAATACCACGGTCACACAGAGCCAACTTCCCACTTCCCTAATAATAGAATCAATGAACTCCTTGAAATGCTTGTGTTTATTTTCAAAGATTCTTAGGTTCCTTTCTTTCCAAAGATTCCATATCACCGCTTGGCTCAAACACCCCCCCAAAACACCGACATTTCTCCCCCAAACCACTAACACTTCAACCAGCGAAAAAATCCACCAAATCTCTTAGCATCACCCACGAGATGTTGAGATTATCAAGAAAATAATTCCAAACCGCTCGCAAGAAGGTACACTCGAGGAAGAGATGGTTCACAAATTCCCCCTCCCTTCTACACAACACACACCACCGCGGAGATAAAGACAAGAAAGGATTTATTCGTTGCAAGTTGTCCATGGTATTGACCCGATTAAGGGCCGCCATCCAAGAAAAAGCCTTGACCCGGGGAGCTATAGGAGGTTTCCAAATTTTAGAATCCGTAGATGGAGGAGGGGAGGGATTCACAATAAAAAGCGCAAGAAAAATCGACTTAGAGGAAAGCAACCCCGACGAATTCAAGTCCCAAACTCTTTGGTCCTCAAAAGAAGAGGAAAGGAACACATCATTAAGGCTAACCATAAGGGTACCCACCCACTCCACTTCCCAATCATAAAGATTCCTGGAAAAAGGTAAGGTCCAAGAAATGCCACAGGTAAAATAAGCAATTACGTCATAAACTTTAGCATCCTTATTGGATGCCAAGCTAAAGAGTTTAGGAAACGCCAAGGATAAACATCAATCATTCCACCACACATCCTTCCAGAATCGTATGGACCTACCATTACCAAAAACAAATTTGAGATGAGGGGCCACTAGGTGAAAGAGGTCAATTATATTTTCCCAGATCAAAGTAGAATGGATTGGTGAGGGGTTCACGTCCCATCCATTTGAGTGACAGCCATATTTACTCACAATAATGGAATGCCAAAGACGCCATTTTTCCGTTACAAACCTCCAAATCAATTTCGAAAGCAATGCCACATTTTTATCCTTCAAGCAACCCACACCCAACCCACCATGCATTTGAGGACGGCAGGCCACCTCCCACCTAACCAAATGGGTTTTCTTCTCCCCACTCCCTTCTCACATGAAATCCCATTAACACTTTTCCAACACCTTCACAACCTTAGTTGGCATCTTAAAGAGAGACAAGTAATAGCCCGGGATATTCGCCAATACCGCTTTGATCAAAGTGATTCTACCTCCCAAAGAAATACAAGTTTCTTTTTTTTTTTTTTGGGATAAAGGTAACAATGAAATTTTATTAAAAACGAGAAAAAGAGCTACATCACCAAGAAGATCAAAGCAACAAGAAGGGGAAAACAGACGAACAGGGAAAAAGAAACAACTAACCACCTACAAAGCTTACAACTTCTCACACCAAATACAATCTTAATCCTGCTCATTGAAATTTGCTCTAATAGAGAGCTAATCAAATAAAGATCTATAAATAAAGAGAGCTAACTCCACGTTTTGCCTTCAAAAATCCGAGCATTTCTTTCCTTCCACAAACCCCAACAAATCGCATCCAGAAGGGCAGACCAAATGGCCAAGGGAAGACCTTCCAGATCATTAATCCACTAACCTGAAATCAACTCACAAAAGAGGTAGGGAAAGACCAAGAGACCCGAAGATGAGTGAGAAAGAAAGCCCAAATGTCGCTCACCATGGAACAATGAATCAACAGATTCCTCCTCCCTCAAGCACAGGCAACATCTATTTGTCAAATTCCAACACCTACTCTATAAATGATCCAGAGAGAGAATTTTATCCGAGAAAGCGGTCCATAAGAAGAAAGCAACTTTGGAAGGGATCCCATGGAACCAAATAATCTTGTAAGAAAAAAACACCAGCCTATCACAAAACAAATCTAGGTAAAAGGATTTGGAAGTAAAAATATATTTACTATTCAGCCCTCACACCCAATTATCCACCAACCTAGGATTAGACTTAATACTCTCTAACAAACAAAGCAACCTACCAAACTCATCCATCTCCTAATCATTTAGATTCCAATTGAGGGATCCAAATATTCCTTTCAAAATCAAAGGAATCCATAACCAAACCAATAGGATTCAAAGCTAAACCAAATAAAACGCTGAAAGAATCTTTCAAAGGGGCATCACCCACCCACTAATCTTCCTAAAACCTAATTTCCCTCCCCAACCCCACCTTGAAACGAATGTGCTTCCAAAACAAATCTCTTAAGGCACAAATCGATTTCCAAAGACCACACCCATGTCTCACCCTAACCTCATTAGACTCCCAATGCGATTTTTCCCTAAATCTAGCTACCACCACCCTACGCCATAAACTCTCACTCTCAGACCCAAATGTCCAGAGCCATTTCGCCAAAAGCACCTTATTATGGCTTCAAATGGATCTCACCCCTAGACCACCCCCACTCATTGGGATACAAACAGACTTCCAATCAACCAAATGATATTTATGCAACTCCTCTCCATCATTCCACAAAAATCTACGAAAAGAGGATTCAATTCTGTCAGCCACGAATCTCGGAATAGAAAAAAGAGAAATATAATAATTAGGAATAGACGCCAAAGTTGCCTTAAGCAACGTCAACCTCCCTCCTTTAGATAAAAGAGAAGCTTTCCAAGAGTCCAAGCATAAGGAAATCTTTTTGATCATCGGATCCCACATGGATTTACATTTAAACTGAGCCCCCAACGGAAGACCAAGATAGGAAGTCGGGAATTAACCAATTTTACACCCTAAGATCCAAGCAAGGCTCTCCAAATTTGAAATTTCATCCACCTGAAATAGCTCACTTTCAGCTAAATTAACTTTCAAACCTGACAATGCCTCAAAACAATTAAGGATGCAACCCAAATAACCCAACTTCCTAACATCCGCATCACAAAATATCATGGTATCATCTGCAAATTACAGATGACACACTTTACACTCCTCATTCCCAATTAGAAATCCTAGAATAAAAACCTCTTCCGCCCTTCGAAGCATTTCAGACAATGATAAAGAGAAAATGAGATAATGGATTGCCTTATCTTAGACCCCTCGAACTTCTAAAAAGCCAGCTAGACACCCATTAACCAGAACTAAGAATTTAACAGATCTAACACAGAAGAAAATCCAATTTCTTCATTTAATCCCAAAACCCATTCTCTCAAGAACATAATCCAAAAAATTCTAATTAACATTATTGTAAGCTTTCTCCAAATCCATTTTACAAATCAACCCATCCCAACCCGTACATCTACAATCCTTAATACATTCATTAGAGATGAGCACACTATTTAAATTCAATCTTCCAGCAATGAATGCACTTTGGGGGCACACAATAATACCATTCATAATCAACTTCAAACTAGAAATAAGCGTCTTCAAAATAATCTTATAGACGCTACTCAACAGACTAATAGGACGAAAATCCTTCAACTCCTTTACATTGTGCTTCTTCGGAATCAGCTAAATGAAGGTATTATTGAGATGACCATAAAATTCTTCAGAATAGTAGAATTCCTCAAACACATAAGATCACCCTTAACAATATCCCAACATTTTTTAAAAAATGAGATCGTTAAACCGTCCAAGCCAGGAGCCTTATCCCCTCTCATGGCAGAAACCACTTATCAAACTTCATTCTCCAAAAATTTTCCTTCAAGCAAAGAATTATCCATACCCGATACACAGGTGAACTCCATCCCATCCAGCAAAAGCTTAACAACCTGCTCCTCTTTATACAGGTTCACATAAAAAATTTCCACTTCCTTCCTAATCACTCTCTAATCCTAGCACCACATATCATTAATCATCAATCCATCAATATCATTGGAAGACCTATGATGAGAAGCCATCTTATAAAAAAAACTTCGTATTACGATCTCCTTCCTTCAACCATCTCACCCTCGCCCGTTGTTTCCAAAAGATTTCCTCATTTAAAGCCAATAATTGAAAATCTTTACGAAATCCATTCCTAGATGCCTTCTCAACACTTGAAAGATTACGCTCCTCTTCCAAACGATCTAACCCCAAAATGTTAGTCCTACACACTTCTAAATCTTTCTTCAAGGAATCACCCGAGGATTTATTCCAAACAATTAGCTTTTTCTTCAAAGCTTTTAATTCAAAAGCAAAAATTCGACTTGCACCAGCAACAACCGTCACATTATTCCATTCAAATTCCACCAAATCCATGAAGTCCAGCTCCTGAAACCAAACGTCCTCAAATTTAAAAGGTGAAGGACCTCTCAACACATTCTTCCAATCTAATAAAACTGGTAAATGATCCAACGTAGTTCTAGGAAAGACCCTTTGACACCGATTCGAGAACAAATCTTCCCAAGCACCATAGAAAAGAAAACTATCAAGCCTACTCAACACAACCCGATCTCGAAAATTTGAGCATGTAAATTTAGTCCCTTTAAGAGGGCTATCAATAAGGCTCCAGCGATCAATAAAATCCCAAAAAAAAACCATCAGAGAATCTCACCGTCTATCCCATTTTCTTTCACCAAGGAATCTAACAAGATTAAAATCACTCACAATACACCAAGGAAGAGGCCATCGACCCATAATATTATCAAGCTCCCCTAGAAAATCACACACTTTAGAGGACGGAGAAGGACCATAAACACCAGAGAAGACCCAATCCTCAATCTTCCCTTTGATGCGACATCTAATGGAGATCGAATAAGCACCCATCTCAAACTCCAACATCTCAACAATCTCCTCACTCCACATCATCAAAATCCCACCTGATGCCCCCCACGAAGGAAGAGCCTACCAAGACTTAGTATTAGAACCCCACACATCAGAGACAATCCTATCACACATAGCCTAGATCTTTGTTTTATGCAAACAAATAAAATTCAGCTTAGCAACAATAATGCTTTGGTTAATTGCAACCATTTTATCTCTATTACCCATGCCTCAAACATTCCAAGATAACATCTTGAGATCCATAGATCACAACAAATTTAAACCCTTGCCTCTCCTTTGGTCCCCATCACTTAACCACCCAACCTTTTTCTCATAATTAACCGAACTTTCCAACTTTTTCAATTCATTTTTAAGTCTCTTAAGGACCACCTCCCCACACTCTTCGCCCCTCAAACCACCAGATCTTCTATCCTCAATCCTTTTAAACAACTCTAAAGTTTCCTTCTCAAAACCATCAAATGACATACCCAAAAAAGGTCCAAACTCCTTCATCTTATTTAACACCCATTTAGAGACACATTTCTCTTTCTTCTCCCTCATGCCCTTTAACAGTAAATAATTTGAGTCTCCGCTTAGATTAGGAGATTCATCACCCGTACCTAAAATCAACTTAAAAGTCTCAGGACTTTTAAATTCTAATTCCACCTCCCCAATAGCTAATGGATCAACATCAAGGATATCATCCCCAACCCCCTCATCAACGAGCACCGACTAATTAAGCAGCACTAATTGTTTGTCCAGACTTTTCAAGTCGTCATTTGGGCCCATACCATCCCATATACCACCTTGGATAAAATTCTCACTCCTTTGACGACAAAATTGATTCCTGCATAAATCGAGAGCAAAACCAAAGTAGAGGAATGAAAATAAGGATTAAAATAGCGATTACCTTTACCATATAAATGAAGGAGAGAAGGTCTGCCAAATGATAACTGATGATACTATCTGGGACGAGTTAGCAACAAGCATTCCTTGTCTTTGGTCTTCGGATCCTTTGGTAATCCCCCTCCATTATCCGCAATGGCCGCTTTAGGCGGTAGGATTCTTAAATAGGAAGCAATCCCCTCATCAATTAAATCAGCCCGGTCCGATTGCAACAAAAGATTTGAAGAAGGAATAGAAACACTATAATCGATGTCAGGTAAGGCAGCATAATTTGCAGAAGTGGCACCACCTAGAAACATAGCACTGGTTAAACCATCATGCCTCAAATTCTGATTGAAGCCTCCATTTAATCTCACCATCAATTGACTTTGAGAAAACCCCAGTCCCAACTCCGAGTCCCAACCCAATTTGCTAACTGACCTTTAAGACCCCAAATCGTCGTGATAAGTATCGAGTTCATCCTCTTCCCAAACTAGACCACACGAAACCTCCATACCATCGGAATTTGACACCTTGGAGCACCATGAATCGTCTTCGAAGAGAGAAACCACGTTATTGCCCCCCAAAGCAGGAGATCTCACCACACTACTTTTGACATCCCCCACCAGCTTACGGCTTTGTTCATTCCCCAAATCCCCAAGCACAAAAGTGGATGCTCCCACCTTGTTGCCCTTACCAGTCTCTGGAGACTGCGTGTTAGACACTACCACCCTCTTCTTCGTCTTGTCAGAAAGAGAAACCCCTTTTGATGAAGAAGCTTGCACCTCACAGGAACTGCTACCACAAGACTTTGAATTAGATTGACTGCAAGCAGACGAATCCAACCTTAAACGTCGCTCCCCCATTTTAAAGTTGGTTTTCGGGTTCGTGGGTTCAACCATTATAGAGCCGGGTTTACGAACCCAATATGACCCTGGTTCAGTAGAATTGTATAAAACCGATAATTTATTATCTGAGATATTACTAATTTGTCCCTCCTTTGATTTCTCCTTCGCTCCAACATTAATTCTCCCTTTTATTTGGCGTGGTGGACCCACAGACTGCCAACCATTAGAGGGTCCCACTTCCATATCCTCAATTAAACTAGAGTCTTCGCCTACTTGCCCTTTCCTAAGTCGAAAAACTTCTTTTAGCTTCCCCTTATCTCATGCAACCTTCTTCCCAGTCTGAGCAGGCACATCCCAGGAAGCCTTCTGACGGGTCTCTTGAC
Source organism: Platanus orientalis (assembly GCA_025762735.1). Taxonomy (NCBI): domain Eukaryota; kingdom Viridiplantae; phylum Streptophyta; class Magnoliopsida; order Proteales; family Platanaceae; genus Platanus; species Platanus orientalis. The sequence continues at coordinate 11,189,695 of JAOXJP010000003.1, read as the reverse complement.
AGAAATCACGCCGAAGATTTTGCTGAGGATCCCTCGTCAAATCAGTAGTCCAGTTTGAATTCAAATTTGATGGTTTTGAACCCCTATCCATACCACTCGTTCCCTCCAGTTTCATTGTCCGATCCGGCATAGATTTCGACCCAACTAAAACCATTTTCTCATGATTCTGGCAAACTTTTGCAGAAGTATAATCCAGAGCTAATAAATCCCCTTCAATCGTTATAGCTACTGGAAAATACCTGCCACGATCCGTCACCGACAATAAGCGAGGGATATTTCTTAGATCACCTTCTAATAGCTCCAGACGAACCCACCTCAACTCTTTACAGGCAGCGGATTTGGCATCCACCGAACATAACCCCCCACAGATTTTTCTGATCCCTGAGAAGATCTCCATAGTCCAAAGGTGGAAAGGCAATCCCCACACCTTAATCCACCTTTTTTTTAAAACAAACTAGAATAGCATAAGATAAGAAGATCTGGACTCCACCTCTGAAATTCTGGCTCCCCAGGGATCACCTCTTTGCAATTCCAGTTTACCAAAACAGAAGCTTCGTGGGAATCGGGGCATACAAATAGAGCCCTATTCGAATCAATCTGAGTCCACTGCAACAAGCCTAGAAACCCAAGATGCTCATCCATTCGAACAACAATACAATGCCAATCAACATTCGTATCAAGTTTCAACCCAAAGACACGCGACCAGACTTCCTCATGTTCCATACCTTCTTTTGAGTTTACATTAACAGCCCAATCCTTTTCTCTTTGTATAACGTCAACCACTGTCGAGGAATCCCTTAGCGGCAAAGGATCTTGCGCTCTTTTGATAATAGGGAAAGACTCAGCCGGGGAAGATGGTACTGGTACAACAACCTTACCATCACCATTACCATTACCCCCAAAGGATCTCCATAGCACATACCCAAGATTTTCCCAGCCACTGCCATTTCTCCCCTCTGGAATAATGATAACAAATTCTTTACCCGTTCACAGGGTTTTAGACACCCTCAAATACTTTCCTTGGCCATTAACCCGCCCAATCACCAAAACATTTCGAGCACCATCGTCAATGGTTCTGAACAATTCAGAAATGGACACAGCATTACCAGCTTGAACCAAAACGTCATAGAACCAAGAGTTTTCAATGGAATATTATCTTCTATTTCAGAGAAAGGAAATATTCATGTTTCTCCCACTCTATCTTTATCCTCAGTACTTCACATTCCTAAATTTGATACAAAGTTGTTACTATTAGTCAGATCACTCGTGACCTTAACTATTCCATCACTTTTTTTCCTTCGCATTATGTGTTTCAGGACTTGGATTCAAAGAAGACGATTAGGAGTGGTTGTGAAGCTGATGGACTATATCACCTGGATATAGATGTAGTACCTATATCGCTTTATGCATTTCAGTCTAGTCATAGGGTGTCCAATAAGACCCAGTTATTGCAATGACATAACAGGATGGGCCACATGTCCTTTTTTTCAATTAAGTTATTGTTTCCTAGTTTATTTTCTTCTGTTTCATCATTGGATTTTTTTTTTAATAGGCAAGTGTTAGTGGTTAATTTATTAGTAGGTGAAGATGGGTTTTGAACCCAGGTCTGTGGTAAGACACCCACAGACTTTACCAACTTGGCAAGTTAGCATCTTCTCATCATTGGATATTGATTGTGAGATCTATCAAATATCAAAACATGTTAAAATTTCATATCTATTAAGTAATTATAAAAGTTTTATTCCATTTGCTATTGTTCTTTCTAATGTTTGAGGACTAGTCCCTACTACCTCTTTGTTTGGATTTCAATATTTTGTTACATTTGTTGATGAATGCTCACGTTGTACTTGGGTGTATCTCATGGCGACAAAGGATGAAGTGGGGGGGGGGGGGAATACCTTTCATCCCACTTGCGTACTTAGCTGTTAAACTCCGGTATAAAACATCAAACATCCTATGTTGGCACCCTTCAACAAAATGGAGCTGTAGAGAGAAAGAACTGTAATCTTTTATAAGTTACAAGGGCTCTTCTTTTCACTATGAATGTTCCAAAAACCTTTTGGTTTGAGGTTGTGTTGACTGCTTCCTATCTCATTTAAAGAATGCCATCCTAGGTACCTGGTTTTCAATCCCGTATTTCTGTTTTGTGTCGAAATAGTCATTTGTTCCTTGTTCCACCAAAGATCCTTGGGTGTGTATGTTTTGTTTACATCCATAGCGAGATAGAACTAAACTTGATTCAAAGGTAATGAAATGTGTGTTCCTCGAGTATCTTTCCTCTCAAAAAGGGTACAAATGTTATCATCCTGACATAGGGAGAAAATTTGTTATCATGGATGTCACTTTCTTTGAATCTGTCCCGTTTTTTTATTCTTCTCCTTCTTTTCAGAGGGAGCATAAGGGTGAAGAGAGGGTGTCATTATAATCGTGTCTACCTAATTTGTTTTCACTTACAGTCTCAGTTCATCCATCCTCATTTGATCATCAATCAAGAAGGAGTAAGGAACTACTTGTGTACAAAAGGAGAGAAGACATGACAGCTCCACTTCCAATTGATTCTTAGGAGCCAGGTAATGTTCCCTTGTATTTTCTTCATCCTACTAATGATCCTTCTCATCTAGATGATGACCTTCTAATTGCACTTCAGAAAGGAAAGCGTTCATGTACTAACCATTCGATTTCCAATTTTGTTTCTTACCAGTCCTTGAATGTCTCATATACTTCTTTTGTTAATTCAGTATTATTCATAAAAATTCCATCTAGTTTAAAAGAAGTTATTTCTCAATTTAAGTAGAGGGAGGCCATGTGTGAGGAAATGAAGTGTCTTGAAAAGAATGAGACATGGGAACTTGTCGATCTTCCAAGGAGTAAGCAATCTGGATGTAAGTGGGTTTATCCATTGAAATACAAGGCGGATGGGTCAATTGAAAGACATAAAGCAAGGTTGGTTGCAAAGGGGTATACTCAAACATATGGTATCGATTATTAGGAAACCTTTCCACCAATGACAAAAATGAACTCCTTTAGAGTCTTGTTCTCCATTGTAGCCAACAAAAGCTGGCCACTGTGGCAGCTAGATGTGAAGAATGCCTTCTGACATGGTGATCTTCATGAGGAGGTATATATGATGATTCCTCCAGGTTTTAAAATTCTAGGCAACGAAGGTAAGGTTTGAAAATTAAAAAAAGACACTATATGGCTTGAAGCAATCTCCATGGGTTTGGTTTGAGAGGTTTAGTGAAAGCCTGAAAAATGTGGGATATATGCAATCACAAATTGATCACACTCTATTTGTAAAACATACTCAGAACGGGACCACGGTAGCAATTGTGTATGTTGATGATATTGTGATAATATGAGATGATCCAGGAGAAGTAAATAAGCTAAAAACTCATCTTAGTAGTGAATTTGAAAAGGTCTCGGAGCACTTCGTTATTTCTTAGGGATTGAAGTTTCCATATCAAGGAAAGGCATTTTCATTTCTTAGGAAATATATTCTAGATTTATTGAATGGGACGGGATTATTGAGAACAAGGCCTGTAAAAAAACCCATTGAAGTTAATCGTGGGTTGAATGACCAAGATAGCAAACCACTAATTGATGCCAGAAGATATTAACGACTTGTAGGGAAACTAATCTACGTATCTCTCATAGGGCCTGATATTGCATTTGTTGTGAGAGTGGTAAGCCAATTCATGCATGCTCCGAGAACACATCATCTTGAAGCTACCTATCGAATTATGAGATATTTAAAATCTTCCCTAGGAAGAGGGCTCCTGTTTTCAAATCATAGACACGTGGATATTGAAGTTTATACTTTACATATGTAGACTGGGCGGTTCAGTTACTGATCGAAGGTCTACCTCTTGATATTTTTTTCTCTTTTGTGGGTGGCAATCTTGTAACTCGGAGAAGTAAAAAAACAAAATATTGAGGCTAGATCAAGTGCAAAGGTAGAGTATAGGTCTATGGCACATGGAATATGTGAAATGTTGTGGTTGAAATCTTTACTTCAGGAGGTTGGATTTAGAGTGCTGGTCCCTATGAAGTCATACTGTGATAATAAGGCAGCAATAAGCATAGCCAACAATCCACTGCAACATGCTCACACCAAACAGATTGAAGTGGATAGACATTTTATCAAAGAGAACTTTAGGATTGTTCTACAATCCCGTTATGACTACTGATCAACAACTAACAAATGTTCTGACTAAAGGTGTGACAAAAATGAGACTACATGGGATACTTGACAAGTTAGGTATGTATGATATACATGCTCCAGCTTGAGAGGGAGTGTTGAGAAATGTTGCCGTAAATATGTCCCTTTACGTATTTTTGTAATCTCATAAGGGGCATAGTTGGCATTCAGCCACTATACCCATATAAATACTAATAAGACGCATACGTAAGAGAACAAGCTCATACGATTTCTTTTTTCGGACATAAAATACAAATTACAACTGAAATTCTTGCAATTACCTCTTAAAATAAGTAAAACAGATGCTCTTATGACACAAACCTCTCAAGACACCCACCAAGACTAGCATTAAGTGACAAAAAATTGATTACCTGTGATGAGAGTCACTTTCAAGTTAGACAAGTCATCTATGATTAAGAGGTTTCACATGCCCAGTAATCAAGTTTTATTTCCTCGCCATGTTTTATTTTTTGTTGTATATACTTGAAAATGACCTTCAAGGTTTTGGGGGAAAATGTTGGGAGAGAACCTAATTACACTTCTTGAAAAAGAGAGAGAGAGAGAGAGAGAGAGAGAGAGAGAGAGAGAGCATGTAGATTGTAGAGACTTAGATGCCTAGATGCAAATACAAACAAATACAGAGAACAGGATGACTATCATTCATTTCTTAAAATTCAGAACAGGAGATGGATATGGCTATCCCATCTATTATGTTAATACCACACTTTAATTTTATTGCAAAGCTGGGTATAAACAAACAAAAGAAGAGAAAAAATGCTCATATGACTATCATGCACAATTAAATGAAAATGCTCATATGTACAGGGTTTCTTATATTTAAAAAAGAAGAGAGAGAAAAAAAAAAAAAAGATTGTACAATAGAACAAGAGATTATTGTATTGTTGAAGCATACTGCAGTATCCAAGAGAAGCAAGACCAATATTGGTATCATAACATAGATATGGGTACGTTGAGCATGTTAAAGTATCTAAGACCTGATGAACAATGAGTAAGAAAAAGTAACGAATGAACAGCCTAACATTTTAATAAGAAAAGACATAATGGACTAACCTCTTCTTGAAATCTCTGAAGCATAAGGCGCTTCTGTTCAAGATCTGTCGAGTAAGGATCGAGCTGGCCCTGACCCAATATAGGAGAAGCCCACGTCTGCCCTTTGTCTCTCTTCTGCAGGGTTAAGTGCATTGTACCATCCTCTAAAATATTCAAACAATAACTGTAAGAATACCGACAGTGCTGAAAAGAACAAAATCAAAAACCTAGTTTAGCAACCTAGGTTTGACAATATATTACTACTGCTCTCAGAAACGAATTAGACTTTTGAACAGAAAAATGAAAGGAAATTGATACCTAGAGTCCAAAACGACGAATCGGTCTTCACAGGGCAGGCGAGATCATGCTGAGAACCAAAAAATACAGAAAAATAAAAAAATTGCCTCAACGTTTCCATGAACAATGAAAAGCATTAAAGATAAAAGATGATTTTTTGCTACTGACATTAAGATAAGGAGGATTTCCTTTGATCCCCACTTCGACATGCTTGGACTCTATCTTGCAGTAGAAGAGCTTTGAAGAAACATTAGGCGGAAGAGTGATATAAATGTTAACCTCCTCGAGCGTCTGATCCCATTCAAAGACCTTCTGACCTGAAACAAATAAAAATTTACAGAGATCAGAACCCCAGAAATTATCTGAAAAGAGAAATATAAAGAGTCAAACCCTAGCATCATTTGATGCTAGGATTCATCAAAAAATTAAAAAAACAAAACCCTAGCATCAAATCGCACAGTCTACAATTGGTCAGGATCAAAACAAATCTTGATTTGAAGGAATGACATACATATGTATAGATAGAGAGAAAGTGGTAGAGCTTACCACCATGAACGAAGCTATGGCGCTTCTCTGGTGCCAACTTCTCTGCCATTTCGTTTCTACTTTGTTTCCCTGTCCCTTCCAAGTTCTGTTTCGCAGATTTTAGCGTCACAGCAATTTAGTTGGCAGGTGTAAAGAAGGTGTTTAATACATGGAAGGAAGCTTCTAAATACACCCCCACAAGTTTTTCTTCACACCTCAATTTTAAAAAATTTCAAAATTTCAACCAATACTCTTGATTAAAATTACCCTTCTAACCCTTGAATAAAATTACCTTTCTAACTCAAATACCAAAAATAAAATTTTTCTCCACATACCACCCCTCTGTCCCCAATCGTTAGAACAAACAAGAAGAGTCACACCACTCTGACAACGATGATGGCTACGGCAATAGTGAAATCCAGTCCAATGATGGCAATGGTGTGTATTTTTTCAAGTATTTTTCCAAAAGGTTCAGCATTTTTTTTTCATTTTTTGTTTCTTTTTAAAACAGAACTAGGCTGTTCGACCACACAAGGCACAAGGCCAAACATAAGTTG
>JAOXJP010000003.1:11158879-11174366 GCA_025762735.1 Platanus orientalis | reverse complement strand
GATTAGAAGATATGAGAAAATTGGCTTCCATGAGTGTTTCCTCAAGTTCGTTTAACTCCGTAAATCCTTTTCAATCTTCTGTGTCTTTTAGAAAGTGTACTTTTAGTATTATATAGGTGTATTTTTGATTCTATGGATTTGGTTTGTAAGTCTGGCATGGCTTACACGGGCTAGATTGAAATAATTTGATGTATGCCAATTCTTATTAGTTCTTTTTTATTTTTTCATTCCTATATGAATGAAAGAGCTATAAAGATAAACTTATGAAATGTAAATAGAAAACGGAAGAAATTATATTTCCTTTGAGCCACCAAAGCATTGCTTAGGTAATGATGTGACAATTTCATTGCTTCTTGCTTAACATATTTGTTCACACTTTGCAGTGCTAATGATACTGTTTCTACTGTATAACTTTCATCTCCTAAAAAATAGTTTTGTTGTGCCATGTCTATGTTTGCAACAATGTTAAAATCACTTTTTAGTTCCTGGTTTTCATTCCAATATGAATATAAGAGTTAAAGATTGACATATAAGATGATGATACTTATTTAAATAAATTCTATTCCTGTGAACCATGTAAGCATTGCTTAGGCAACGCCTAGGTGATGAGGTGACTACTGCATTTGCTTCTCGCCTGACATATTTACTTACTGTCTACTTTGTAACTTCTGTCTTCTTAAAATGGTTCTTCATTTTGCTGTGCAGATGTGTTTGCAATAGTGTTATTTCATGTTTTTATTACTTCCTGGTGTACATGTTAGGGTACTTCAGTTGTTTTCATACTCAATTATTACTTTTTTATCCACTAATCATTGATGAGTAGGCAACTTTTACAGAATATATGTCTTGACAGAATATGTTGTATATGCCATCCCTTTACTGGTATGAAAACCCTTTACCCGGTGACCGGATACCCGCTGAGGTGATGGCAGGTACTGGAGGGGCCCACCTTGGGTGGTGCCACAGAGGTTTTTAGAGAATCGTAGGGTAGGGAGTCGAAAATCTTAGGAGGGGAGTTCTGGTCATATCGAGACGGAAGGGCTAAATGAGAGTTTGAAGGTGAAGGATAGCGTGTCTTTTGCGGAGGCAGTAAAAAATCAGCGATGGCCGTAGGGGAAGAAAGTAGTTATTAAGGAGGTGGGGAAAGGGGGCCAAATCATCGAGGTGGATGTGGTGGAAGCTCAAGGTAGAAGGGAGCAACTGCATTTGTGCTTGGTAGGGAGAATCGAGGGAGGAACACCATCGGTGATGTCATTATGCAACTGGGGAAAGAAAGTGTGGAAAATCTCAGGTGAGCTCTGGGTGATTCGCTTGCCCAACAATCCTTTCTTGTTCGAGTTCCCCTCAAAGCAAGAAGCTATAAGGGTGCTAATGTCGGGAAGGAGGGAATGGGGAGACATGTTTATTTTGCTAGATGTCTGGCACCCCCGAGCAGATTGTCACAGTCTGTTAGAGCAAGCAAAGGAAGGTTGGATAAGAATCTATGGGATTCCGGCTCATCTGTGGTGTCATCCCACGATAGAGGCGTTAGGGGAGATTGGGGGTGGGCTTCTTCAGGTGGATTTTGGCGAGGGTCTGCCATGGGAGTGGGTAAGGATAAAGGTTCCAGACATGTCGGCGTTCTCGAAGGAGGTTTGGTTTTCTAATGGGCAATTTAAGTTTCGTTGTTCAGTCTGGCGAGAAGACCTGCCGGGGATGGTGGAATGTGTGTCGAGAATCCATGGAAAAATGAAGGATAAAAATAAGGAAGGAGGTAGGCATCCAGGTGGGGATAGACTGACTGGTGAGGTGGAAATGCATGGTTGGAATCGTGGTGGCTGGAATGGAGTCAGCTTACCGGCTGGAGGACAGGAAGGAGAATGGGAAAGGGAATTTCGGTAATCTTAAGTGGGATGTTAAGATAAGTTTGAAAATTGAAAATCAACCGTGGTCTACACGCGAGCCTTTTGGCTTGTTGGGGGATATGACGAATAAGTGGTCGACAGAACAATACGGATGGAAGGAACATGGAAGAAGTAAGGGATGAAAGCGGGATAAAAGGGGTGGTTTTGGGGTTGCTTCGAATCGGGTGGATGGGGGCTTTAAACTGAGGGAAAGGTGGACCGGTTTATCCAGGCATAGAGATGTTGGGCCCAGGGATGAAAAATCTGGGCCAAATCCTAGGAGGTTCACCAAGGATGGCGTTAAAGGGGTTGGACCCATTGTTAAATCTAAATCTTATTTAAAATCCTCTTCATATCTGAAGATGGGGTTGGCGATATCAAGCCTGAGCCCTAAGGAGGCGGAAAAACATGGTAAAGAAAGGAAGGAAGGGATGCTGGAGCAAAAGAAGGAATCAAAGAGAAAGGTTGGAGGCGATTGCTTTAATAATAGGGGCATTTTCATTCGTGAAGGGAAAGCGATGGAAGGAAGCAATGTCAGATCTAGGTGGGTTGAGGGCAAGGGGAAGAAGGTCTGGGTTGAGCCGGAGTAGTTTGATTTGTCGGAGGACAGTTGGTTTATTCCTAGTGGGGGGGGTTCGGGAGGCTAGTCTTATGCGAGAGTTGGGGCCGTTAGAAATTTATGGTTTTGAAGTGAGGAGGAATTACGACGATGTTGGATGCGGTGATTTAACAAATCATCCCCATTTCTCTGATTGGTGGGAGGACAGAGTAGAAGTGGACGATGGAGAACCTGAGGCATCATGGTTGATTGAGGATGGTGATAGAATCGTTGGTGAAAGTGGTGAGTTTATTCAAGACTGTATATTAGAGGAAGAACCTATTCTGCTTCTCCCTCCCTCCTCTTCAAGATGGGTGCTCAAACATGTGAAAGAAATTAGCAGCAGGATCGGTATTTCCTTTAAAGGCATGGAGGAGGAGGTGGAAGCTCTGTTCAAAGAAATCGAGTGGTGGAGAGGCTTTAATCATGAAGGGGAAAGGAGATTGGTCAGACGTTTTGGGCATAGGGGGGAAGGAGAGGTGAGAAACTTAGTCTTCTATAAATTATAAAGGCTCGGTACTAGGAAAGGGTAAAAGTAAGAGGAGGAGGTGAGAGGGAATGAGTGAAGATGGGGCTAAATTAGATAGGTTGCACAATGAGATTGAATATTTTATTGTGGAACATTAGGGGCCTACGGCATAAGGAGGAGGCTGTGGGGGACATCATTTGAAGTAGGAAGATATCGTTGATGGTGTTACAAGACTTAAGATGAACCAGTTTTCTAGGAGGGTGGGGATTCTACTATGGGGAAGGGAGAATTTTGGTTATGTTCATAGAGAGGCGATGGGCAGAGTTGGAGGTATTCTGGTGGCCTGGGACAAAAATTCTATAGACGTATCTGAGGTACTATGACTCCCATTCTATTTCCATTAAATGTTATTCTTTTGTTTGTTCTTTTGCTTGGATGTTTTCGGGGGTGTATGGTCTTATGAATCATGAGGACCGTAAGGTGCTTTGGGAGGAGTTGGATAAGGTGTAGGAGGAGTGGAAGCTTCCGTGGTGTATTGCAGGTGATTTTAATGTTAGATTTTTGTTGGAAAGATCGGGAGGGGTTAGAAGCTTGACTCATATGAGAAGATTCTCGGATTTTATTTCTTGTCATCAACTAATGGATTTGCCGCTGGAAGGAGCATAATTTACGTGGTTGAATATGCATGATAGACCATCCTTTAGCAGGTTGGATAGGGTGCTGATATTTGAAGATTGGGAGGAGCAATTTCAGATGGCGAGGCAAATTGTACTTCCAAATACTGTATCGGATCATATCCCTATCATGCTATAGGTGGAAAGCATGGGGGTGGCCTGAGGCCGTTTAAACTTGAATTAATGTGGTTGGAGGTTGATGGTTTTGCTGAGAAAGTTAAACAATGGTGGGTAGGGGCTAAGGTTGAAGGATTGGCTGGATTTGTGTTTGGTGAAAAGTTTGAGGGCTCTCAAAAAGGAAATTAAAAGATGGAATAGGGAGGTTTTGGGTAGTATTGTAGAGAAGAAAAAGGTTTGTCTATAGAGAATTGGTGGATTGGATAGGCAAGAGCAACAAGGAGGTTTGTCCGAAGCAAATATCATGCCTGAGGAGGAAAAAATGGAGTATATGAGATGGCTTTTGATGGAAGAGATTAGTTGGAAACAAAAATCTATAATCTCTTGGTTGAAGGAAGGAGAAATGAATACAAGATTCTTCCATAAGATTGCGAATATAAATGGGAAGAACAATTGCCTAGATAGACTTCAGATGGGAAAGGAATGGGTGACAGAGCAACAGGCTATTGCAAATATTGTGGTGGATTATTTTACTTCATTGTTTAAAGAACCTTTGGGGATCGTCCCATTTTGGAGGGGTTGCATTTTAAATGTGTGTCAGAGCAGCAAAACTAAGATTTGGAGAAGTCTTTCACGGAGGAGGAAGTTATAGAGGCTCTTGTAGCTTAGGAGGACAAGACCCGCGGTCCAGATAGATTTCCTATGAAGTTCTACAAAGTCTTTTGGAAGGTGATTAAAAATGATGTAATGGTAGTGCTGTGTGAATTTAATCAAAGGGCAGCCTGGTGCAAAAGCCTTAACTTGACTTTTATTTCCTTGATCCCAAAAAAGAATGGTGCAAAGGTGCTAAATGAGTTTAGAGTCTTTAGACCCATTTTCTTATTGAGTAGTGTTTATAAATTACTCGCAAAGATCCTGGCGAGAAGATTGGGAAGAGTGTTGAGTGGTTTGATTTCTTAGGAGTAGGGGGCTTTTGTGAATGACAGATAGATTTTGGACAGTAGCCTCATAGCGAATGAATGTATTGACTGGTAGCAAAAATCCCATGTTAAGGGGTTGGTTGTTTAGATTGACATGGAAAAGGCTTATGATAATGTGAGTTAGAATTTTTTACTATCTGTCATCCGAAGAATGGGTTTTGGTTCTAGATGGTGTAATTGGATTAAGGTGTGTGTGTCGTCGACTTCTTTCTCGGTCCTTGTGAATGGGATGTCACAAGGTTTTTTTCCTAAGTAGTCGAGGCCTTCACCAGGGTGATCCACTATCTCTGTTGTTGTTTATTTTGGTGGCTAAGGCTCTTACCTTGTTGATGAAAAGAGTTGTGTCTTGTGGTTTGGTGGAAGGATGTAGGATGTGAGAGGAAGGTCCTATGTTTTCCTTATTACAATTTGCCGATGATACTTTGTTTTTTTTTTAAAGCCAGTGGAGGCCCAGGTCAAAGCTTTGAGATGCATCATTATGATGTTCGAAGCAGCGTCAGGCTTGAAAATGAAGTTACAGAAAATCAAGATGATGGCAGTTGGAAGGGTGGATAACATGGCTAGGCTGGCTGAGCTGTTTGATTGTCAAGTGGCGAATCTCCTGGTGAAATATTTAGGTTTACCCCTCGGGGCGAGGTATAAAGCTAAAGCAGTGTGGAAGCCGGTGGTTGACTGGGTTCAAAAGCGTCTCTCCTCATGGAAAGGAAAATTCTTGTCAAAAGCTAAAAATGTGATCTCAAGGATGCCGTTGTACTTCCTTTTTTTGTTTATTGCCCTGGCTTCTATTATCTAGCAGTTGGAGAAAATCCGTAGAGATTTCCTTTGCAATGATTATGATGGTTCGCCAAAGTTCCATTTGATGGAGTGGAATAAAGTGTGTAGACCATTGGATAAAGGTGGTCTGGGGGTTCGGTCCCTGAAGTTAATTAATAGAGTATTATTGAGAAAATGATTGTGGAGATTCGGTAAGGAGAGGCATGTCCTTTGGAGAACGTTGATCTTGGTTAAGTATGGGGAGGAGGCTTTGGGTTGGGTGAGTAATATTCCAAATAGTCCTCATGGTTGTAGTATTTGGAAAGGCATTTGCAAGGAGTTAGAGACCTTTTCAAAGTTTATTTCTTTCTCGGTGCAGAGGGGAATGAGGGTGAGATTTTGGTACGGTTAGGCAGCTTGTGGGAGAGCAAGGTGGCCATGGAGGGTGGGATCTCAAATTGAGAAGAAATCTTATTGATTGGGAAATGGAAGAGGTGACAGCTTTGGTATATAAGCTTGAGAATGCGAGATTGGGTTTGGAGAATGAAGAGGATAGGCATATCTGGTCCAAAACTTCTAAAGGGATTTTTTCGGTGAATTCCTTGTATAAAAACCTTGAGGAGGAGGTCTCTCGGTTCACGCTATGAAAGTTCTTATGGAGGTCTCCAGTCCCCACGAAGGTAAGTTTTTGTGTGGTTAGCTTATTGGGAGAAAATCTTAACTATGGATAAGCTAATTGTTAGAGGATTCTGTTAGCAAAATATATGTGTGATGTGTTGCATGGACACAAAATCGGCTACTTACCTCTTAGTTCACTGTCTGGTGGCTGGGAGTGTTTGGAACTTCTTTTTGAACCGCTTTGGGCTGAGTTGGGCCATGCAGGAAAACATAAAACAGGCGCTTCAAGGTTGGAAATGTTGGAAGATGAAATTCCTGTCCTTGAGAGGAAAGGTCTTATGGATGTGTTCCATTGGCTATTTGTTGGGTGTTATGGAAGAAACGCAACGATAGAATTTTTGAAGACAGGGCAGTGGAGGATTGGAAGATCCCAAATGTTGTTTTCTCCTGCCTGTTCCATTGGGTGTCCCATTTGCCTATTTTTAGGGAGCTTAAGTTTTCTGATTGGATGTTTGAGTGAGAGTTATTTTGATGTCTGACCCTTACTTTAGGGGATGTATTGATGTATTGCTCATGCATTCCCTTTTGCTCTTTAATAAATTTCTTTATCTAGCAAAAAAAAAAAAATCATTGATGTAAATAACTATTATTTTTTCATGTTAAGATGTTTAGAAATGATATTATTGGGGTATAACATGGTTTGATTGAAAATGATGTGTTATTTTATTTGCAGGCTTTTTGATTTATCATCTGGCCTTGAGCAACCAGAGCAGGAATACTATTTGCAGCCAGTGGAACTAGGAAGATGTAGCAATGCTGCATCAATCTGCCCTGTTGGCTTTTCCTTTGGAGGTGAACATCTGTGGGACAGATTTAGTGTGAGTTCAGTTGTCTCTAGATGTTACATTATTGCTTCTCACTATTTGTTTGTTCAAAAGTTGTAACATAGCAGAACACCAACCATCAGTTGTTTTTAATAAAGACATTTAACAGTCCATTTACCATCTTTAATATTGTGTCCCCTCTTGGCTATCGTGCACTTAATATTTTTGTTGGCTTTATTTTATTTTGTTGTTGACTTAACTTTTTCTTTTTGACTTAACCATAAACTTGTTTGCAATTGAAGGTCATCTGGTAGGCAAACCTAGTTCTTTTGGTGTTATCTCTTGGGTCTGAACATGTTTGTGTAAAATAAAGCCAATACTATTCTTTCAATTATTGACTTATTATTTGAAAGTGTGTCACAAACAGCCATTACCTCATCACCGTTGTTTTTTGTTGTCCTCTGAGCCTTACCTATTTGGGGTAACACGATATTCTACGTTCTACTCTTTATGTGAATATCTTTGTTCAATTGTGAGTGTTAAATATTTTTTTGGTACCTTAATCTACGTTCTTTTGGGGCCTTCCTTTGTCCTTTAGAGCTTTCAATCTACTCTAGCACACTCCAAAGTCCTAATTGGTGTCATTGTTAGACTTTGTTGCATACTCCAAATCTTCTAAGTTGATTCTCCATTTGTATCACCTATTATATCATTCCTAGCTTTCTTTAGATGCAATCACTTCTGGTTTCATCTTGTCTTGCCACTCATTGATCTCAACATTTTTTCTCAGCTTTGCTCATTCTATAATATTAATTCTTGACTGCCCCACTTTCTGCTCCATATAGCATGACTGTCGAATGCAACAAATGTTCTGTGATGAAAAAATGTCTCTGGTGTTTATGGTGATTTATAAGCTGATACGTATTGTTTTGGTGGTTAAAAACATCCAAAAAGTGTTCAGTTGAAAAATTAGGTGTCTGAAAAGAGACCAAATTCAAAAACACATCATGTGTCAATCATTGACACACCTACAGAGGCCTGTGTCAACACAGACAATCATTCTTCAATAAATTTGATGTGACAAGAAAAGTCCATTGTTGATGTAGTCAAAGTTGCATGATGAATGATGATGCCTAGGTGATATGGGTTTCCTGGAGGGCTTGGCACTTAGGGAGAGTCTGATTGATGCCCATGTGCCCTCCACATAATTTTATAGATCATAAAAAAATTAAAAACATTCATATAATAAGGCAAATAAATAAATTAAAGAATCATGGAATTCTCCTTATTTTTAAAAAAATATTGTATTGAATATTCAAGGTAAGATAGAAAAGAGGAAAAATGAAGAATCTTAGAGAAAGAGTGTTTTTTCTCAAATCTTTGACCCTCATGCATGATTTTTCATTCGCTTTTAATATTTTTATTCGGAGATGGAGTTCATTAAATACCCTTCTTACCTGTCTTTAATTTGTAACAGCTTTCTTATCTTCTTACGGTAGTGTTTACGTTTAGTAGGTGGGAATTCCCCTAGAACACAATTTAGGCGTCAGCGTTATTGGGTGCCTGTACATCACCAACGCAATACAGCTATTCTTGCCACTACTTACCTTTCCAAAACCGAACTAGTAACTTCTTCTGAAAAGACTTAGTACATTAGTTTCTCACTTTTACTAGCCATGATACTACAGACTTCCATATTCTTAGAGAATCATATTGGCACTAAGCTTTCTAATACCGGTTCTGGATATTGTATGAATACTTGTAGCATATATTTTTCGGTTTCTTATTGTACACGTACCATTTTTTATACTTTCCGAACAGTTTTCAGATTTTCTTTGTCAGCATGGTGTTATCATGTAAAGCTTTTGATAAATAGGTAGTTTTTATTTCTCAAATAAGCTTTGAGTGGATTGCTATTAACAAGAAGTAAGTTTTGAAGTTTTTATTATCTGAGTTTGTTTTTGTTGCGTGCATGCATGTGCTTGTGGTTTATCTTTGGGGTCGCTACAAATTTGAAATACCGTGCCTGTCCAGACCTCTTTACTGAAATATCACAATCTCAGCACGCTATGGTTTTTATTCTGATGTTGTTTCTGCTTATGTCAACAGTTGTTTCAGTATCTTATTTTAACAGTTATGCTTATTTAATGATTGTGTT
The DNA here is from genome assembly GCA_025762735.1 of Platanus orientalis. NCBI lineage: Eukaryota > Viridiplantae > Streptophyta > Magnoliopsida > Proteales > Platanaceae > Platanus > Platanus orientalis. The sequence continues at coordinate 11,165,292 of JAOXJP010000003.1, read as the reverse complement.
TAGGTTTTAAGAATGGAACTATGCTCAGTTATGTTATAGTTTTATCATTTAACTGTTTTTCTACTATTCTATAGGTTTTTGTTTTATTTACCGATGGTTCGATCTACATCCTCTGCCCAGTTGTTCCTTTTGGAAGGTATTCTTTCATCCCTTGTTATTCTGCTTGTATTTCCATCTAGTGTGATACTTAATGGTAGCAATTCTTTTTTAGCTGTTTCAACTGGTAGTCAAGTGGCCTTATCTTTAATGCAAATGGTATTTTAGTCCAATGGAAATCCATCCCCTTGTGAGTCACTTTAACTTAAAAGTGACTGGATTTGCATTCGATTAATCAGAGATGCTTATGAAGTGGACCGAAAGGACAATTCACAACTGCATATTGTTATGACTACATAAAGGAAAGAAAAGAAGGAAAAGAAAAGCTGCATATTGTTGTGTGTGACCCACATGCAATGGAGCAGAACATATCCTTCAAGTGTGACACCTAGGGATCTCTTACAGCAAAATATTGACACAATTAGATGAGGAAGATTTGGAAAATTGTGCAAGGAAACCAAGTTTGTAGGTATTTAGATACTATGTAGGCTCACCCTCTCACATTTGATTCATTTATACTGTTATGGTTTTGGTAGATTGGCCTTATGGGCTTTCCAAAGGATATTGTAGATTCCCTTTTTGCATTTGATTGGTTTTTTATATTGATTGCCAACTGAAATTGCCAGCTTTTTTTGGTCAGTGTCTTCACATGGGAACCTATTGGAGAAATATATAATGATGCACACACATTTGGGCTGAGATCATCTGATTCAAGAGCTGTTAGTAATTCTAGTCTGGCTATTGCTTGGTTAGAAGCAACATTTCCTGAATTAACACACCAAGAAATGGAAGGAGGCAAATTATTGGCACTAAGAGCCCAACCTTATGCACCATTTGATGCATCCCTCTTGTTGCAGGTATCTTTCTTCTTGAATTTAGTGCAATACATAATCTGTCATTGATTAATATGGGGATGCAGTCTTATCTTTTTGTTGTAGTTTACGTCAGCTAAGGTAAGTTAAATATTCTAGCTAGATTACTTAATTGCATATGGCATTAATGAATGGTGTAACATGCTACATTAAGCTGTCAACTTATCCTTGCATCTTAAAAACATAAAATGGGAAATGTGCTTCTTGTTGATAAGCTCACTCTGTCAGACATTTGCGTTTTGCATGGATCGGGCCTGCTCTATTTCATTCTCTCGTATTAATTTGGCCATTTATTATTGATAGTGTACCCAAGTCATCTATTTTTCTCATGCTATTTTCCATGTAAGCTTGTGAAGATGAATCATGAAGCTTGATAATGCGAGTATGCCACTAGAGGGCCTTCATAAAAGAATTTATTATGTTATAAATGGCATATTGTAGACAGTACATGAGAACCTGGATCTTTGCCAAGGTTACCAGCCTGTCCAGAACTACATGGCCAAAGTGAAGTTTTCAAATATAAAAATAAAAATAAAGGATTAAATATGTGGGAAAGATACAGATATATACAATAGTCAGGAGTGCATAAATGATGGCCAACATCTCAGATAAAGGCATAATCTGGGCATGACTATCTGCTCGGTGGCTTTATGTAGGAGTAAGAAATACAGTTAGGTTGGTGACAGGCTAAACTGGTGGAAGATTATGCTGCACAAATTTTATCTGCATTAATATGCTAATTATGTTTTGAGATGATTTTTTTTCTTTCTTATGTCATATATTGTCATGAAATATACAGATAACATACTAATATATGAGTGATTTTAGAGCACTTCAAGCTCTGTAATTCCATACTAAAGGTTTGTTTACTTTAATTATGGAAATCTTTTATGTATCAAAAAAAGTATGGAAATCTTTCTGAGGGGCCAGGACTAGCAATTCTCCTGATATCATTGTAGAGGTACAACAGAAATCAACCATATCCTTTCTGTGCATTTATTTTGTTTTTGCTTCTTGAGGTCTGCATGATACCCCTTCATTTTATTTAATGTAAAAGTTTTTTTTTTTTCGATAGGTAAATGTTAGTAGTTAATTTATTAGTAGGTGAAGATGGGTTTTGAACCCAGGTCTGTGGTACGACACCCACAGACTTTACCAGCTTAGCAAGCTGGCATGGTTTATGAAGTGTAGTTGATCTTTAAGAGGAAACAACTTTGTATAGATGATTGTTTGTTATTCCTCATGTGCATGGGGATCTGCGCCCTCGATTGAATGAATTTATCTAGCAGATCTCTGAGGTCAAAGTCAACCTGATTCAATGATAACCAGATGCATTTTTTTGCCTTTTTACTGGAAGTGTTTCTGAACTATTTGCTGCATATTCTTTTGACCAATTGAAAGAGCGATAATTCTGGTGATCTCCTCCTACCTGGGACTGATCATATGTGTAGTCCAATTTCCATCCATATGTGCTGCTTAGAAGTGTCGACTGGGGGTTTACGATTTGTGAATGTACTTTCGTTTCATTGGTACAGATGTGACTGTTTCTGGAAGCCTAACTGGGACTAGTCTTTGTTTTACCTTCTCCAAGGACTGGGACTAGTCTTTGTTTTACCTTCTCCAAGGAGCTAATGAGAATTTTTTCAGGGGCCTCTCCATAAAGTGTGCCATGGTGGGGAAGAGGAAGATTCCAATGTCAGAGGTGCAGGCTGTGAAGGTCGTGCAGTGGGTTTACTTTATAACTCAATCAGCAAAGATTCAGTTCTGGTGACTGCCTGGAGCAGCGGGCAGTTGCAGATAGATGCCCTAGCTGATGAAGTTCAACCAGCCTGGAATGTTGGCAATCAGCCTCGTCTCTGTGTTGACTCTCACGATTGTATCCTTGGACTAGCCATGATTTGTGACTCAAACCCAGATGAAACCTCCGTTGTGAAGCTTGACCAACCACTTGATCATACTGCTTGGTTGGGACATCCACCCCCTTTGTTAAGACTGGCAGTTGTAGATTTGGCTCTGCCGAAAAATGTTGACAGTGGTTGTCTTCTTTCGATGTTTGCTGATCCGCTCGTCCCGGAGAGGATATATTGCCTACATGGTGGTGGAATAGACTCAGTAGTGTTGCATTTTCTCCCATTTACTAGTCAGACAAGTGGGAAGGATGAGACCATGAGAGCTCCTTCTGTGCATCCTGTTCTCAGTACATGCCTGGGAGAATCCTGCTCTCCATCTCCTCTTTGTGGTTTTGTGGCACTCTCAGATTCATTTGGGTATTCATGGATTTTGGGAGTCACCTTCTCTCAAGAATGTATCTTGCTAGAAATGAAGAGTTGGGATATGTTGGTTCCCCTTCATGTTGATATTGTGAAAAAACTTGGTAGCTTGGAAGAGCTGCCAGAAAGAGATACTCCAGATATCATAAGCAAAGAGCTCCTTAGTGGCCCTAAGGTGGATATCATACCTCAGATCTCACAGAATCTACGTTCCATAGCTGCTGATTCCATTGAAGGCCGATCAACTCTTAATCAGTACTTTAAGCTCTTCAATGAAAATTATGTGGAGTATGCCCATAAGGTAACATGATATGATTCATTTCATATAAATTAACCATGCTACCTATCTCATCCATAATTCCATATTCACTTTTCACGATAGCACACATTTCATCTCATTTTAGTCACTTACGATCATCAATAAAATGTTGACTATCTACAAATTATCTGTTATTCGTCTCAAAGTGTTTTAAAGTTAAAACACATGGTGTTGAGTTGATCATTGTAAATGTCTATACATGGTGTTGTGCCTCGTGTCCATACATCAGTCTGGATCTTATGGATTCTGGCCCAGAGTTGGTCCGACGGCCCCTAATATCATTACTGAGCAGGTGATCATATCATCATAACCATTTGCACAAATTTAATGCTAAAATAGGGAGGGCTAAAAGATTCACATCATTAGTGGTCAGAAAGAAGTTCAAGCATTGGGCAGAGAAGTCCATTCTATGTAGTTTTTGGATGGTATCATATATAGGAGTTGGCCACAAAGTGGTTGTATTGCTGCATAGGAGGGGCCATGTGTATGGTGCAGGGTAAACCACTATGCTGCTTAGCATTACCCATATTTTTTGCTTAGGCAGTCAGGCCAGATTAGGTCTTTCAAGTTCAACTGATCCAAGTTAATGCAAAGCTGTCTCCACTGTAAATCTGTCAATTTCTGAGTTGTCTGGGCAAAGTTCCAAGGCTGATCATGAGTTCTGGTATTGCCACAACCAGGCTTGTTAAGATTTGTTTCCATTAATACTTTGCAGGTTTTCTTTGAACTCAAACATCATGGTGCTCAGCTGAAGAAGGTTATAGATGACCAGCATGCTCGTTTACGGGAGGCACAGCAGAGGCTTCTGAATGTCGAGGAGAAACAGCCGAGCTTAGTGAATCGTATAAATCATGCAGTCCAGGTCCATGGGTTTCTGGAAGAGCGTTTACAAAGCTTGAGGGACTTGCCTGGGGCCCATAAGAAACCATTGAATAAAGCAGAACGCCAATTCAAGTCTGAGCTTGGTACTTACAATAGATCATTATTCATTCTATTTATTTCTGTAGTTTGGTTGTAACCACCGTCTCATATAAATATTTAACTTTTAATGGCACTTTACAGACAGATTTACAGGATTGGAGTTGGATGCCCTACATTCTTCCATCGAAGCTCTAAATGCAAGGTTGAGAAGGTATGCACAATCTCCACCAGGTAATGCATCAAACCCAGCAAGACAGATATCAGCGAGGAGGAAGAACCATGTGCCAGATACTCAAATATCCCATCTTCAATCATCAATTGCAAAGCTTTCGTTGGTCAATAGCGAGAATTCAAAGAAGGTTAAGCTTGTTGAATGTGCATTGAGGAGGCAAGAGAGTAGCAACATATAGAACCCACATTCTGTTCCGAGTCCAAGAATGGCTTGATTAATACTCCATTTCAAGTCCATGGTGGAAAGAGAATTGTACCAATAGTGCGTAGCTTGTTGCCACAGGGACAAGTCCTTAGCCAAAAGTGATTGAATACATACTGAACCCATGGTGGAAGGGAAAAAAGTTCTACCAATAGTTGGTAGCTTTTTTATTCTTTTTTATTTTAAGTTGCTCGTTTCCTTGTGAACATATCCAGCAAGAGGATTCCCTAAGTGCACTTTTCCTTGTTTAGATATCATAGTACCCATTCCATACACTTCAAAGTGCAACGCCGCTGGAGAACTAGATATTGAGAAAACCTTGACGAGGGTCGATATGGAAGGACTTGACTTGAGTTGAGCCTATGGCAGCCCATATTGCAGTACAGCCGAATGGAACTATTCCCATCACCAAGTTTACTCATGTGGCTGCTGGACCTATCAATTGATGGATCGGACCTATAATGACAGGGCCTATCATGTTTTTTTCCTTTTTCTGCCTAGGTCCTGGTTGGCTACATGTAAGTTTAATAACTTTGAGAGGACATGCAGAGCACGGCCCACCCAAAAAATGGGTCATTAAAAGTTGATCAAATTGAGATTGGTAGGGCCACCCAAAAAATGGGTCATTAAAAGTTGATCAAATTGGGATTGGTAGGGCCATCCTTGCACTGACACACACACAGATTCAATCATTGTTCTTGTTGCCGACGACCCATCAATTGATAGGTCCACGGTCATTATCAATGTAGAAAGGGTTTTAGAGATGAAAAAAAGGCGTAGAGCTGATGTAAATGTTTCATATTTGTTTATTACATTGTTCTTTTTCCCTTCCAAATGACTAACAAATTCACATCTTTTTAGCTAATCAAAAATACGAAAAATGTACCATAGTTTTATAGTTGCTATTTCCTACCTGTTTTTTGTGTTATATACATTATAATTATTTATTATGTTTACACTGGACAAGGTTATCCCCCCATTTTGAAATAAGACGAGGTTTCTTGAATGGTTGGATGAAGGGCAGTTTTATCTAATACAATTACAAAGATAAATTAGGTGGACCAGGAAAATAAATTTAAGAAAAAAAATATATAGACAAGAGATGTGAAAATGACTCGCTCAAAAAAAATGAAAGATTACCAATATTTTTAACTAACAATTGGGGCCTAAACATTGATATAAGAACTATTTAAAAGATTAATGAGAATTAGACGTGATTTTGACTTGATAGCGACGACAAAACATTTGTGCTTAAAGTAAAAAAACAGGAAAGAAGAGTAAAAGAACATTATACAGAGAACAAAGACAAAGATGTCATTGTGGAAGAAACTGGATAGGACTCAGTGGCATAACCTTATCCCTTCAAAACAATAATCATCATTCAAAGCTAAACATAAGACCAAGACAAGAACAAAGGTTGTTGTCCTAGTTGTCAAAAATGATTGAGTCTAAGCCTCATCTGAATAAAGTGGATTTCCTGTAGTCCGCTTACAGTAGCACCA
>JAOXJP010000003.1:11125640-11158779 GCA_025762735.1 Platanus orientalis | reverse complement strand
ATACCCATCAACATAGACACTTAGTTGAAAAATTATCATAACTTATTTTAGGAAACTCAAAATTATACACCATTTGATACATTTAAAAGTAAACTCATAGATATTTCCAATGATATATGATTTTTAGGGTGATTCCCATGGGGTTGACATAGGTTTACTAATGAAGTTTACCTCAATTTGCGATCTAAGACAACTTCAGTACACTACTATGTTATTAACTTGTTTGGCCACAACATTAACTATATCATGAGACACTACGATGTTATACGCCTTTTATCATCATTTTCTATTCCTAAGATGAATCATATTTTATTTTTCTAAAAATAAAAATTTATTTAAACTCATTGAAATTAGATTCACACCTACGCTCCGGTGAAAGGAGACTACTATCTCACCCTTAGTAGTAAGAGATCAATTTATCAGTTTAGTCCTCGGTGAGAGGACCGATAAGTTGGCACCATATACTTGGTGAGATGGGTATCATCAAATATTCATTTTGATGATAATGGTGACTTATAACATATAAACATTATTCCAATACTATCTTTCAAAATACTATAGAATTTGTAAGATATTACTTTAAAAATAATAGAACTTTAGAACAATTTTCAAATAAGAGATGATTGAAGCACATAAGGAGATTTCTTTTACAAAAATAAAAATACTAATTTTAGAATAAAATGATTCAATATAACTCTCAAAACCCTTTCCTTACCATATTATTTCAAAACAAAATCCCTTTTTAAAACAATTCTTTTTAGAAAATCCCATCCTTTAAAACCAAAACATCGAATAAACTTTGCAAATAATTTTTCTTTTCTAAACAATTAGAATCAGAATCGATTTTTATCAACCATATGAAAAACCCCTTTGAAAATCGAATTAAAAATCTCAATAGTTTAAAAACAAAGTATAAAACCTATGATTCTTTGCAAAATGAATTCAATCCTTTCTAAGAACCTAAAGGGATTAAAAATGAATATACTCTTTAGATCGTACTTACAGGTATGATTTATCTTTGCAAAAACATTGGTTCTAAGAGCTTAAACAAATCAAAACGTTTATGATTCTTTACAAAACTGAAATCAAAGTAATCTAAGATCTAAAGAACATTAAAAACAAAGCATAGATTATACGTTTACTTACAAAATGAAATCCCTCTTTACAAACACCTAGTTTTCTTTTAAAATATAAATCTTTTACAAAAGAAACAATGTAGATCTATCATGTAAAACGATTACAAAACATGGATTAACAAATATCTAAAAACCTAAAAGGAATAAAAATATATATATACATAATATATGTTCACTTACTTGTTGCAAAAATTTTCAAATCTTCAAACTTCTATTCAATCTTCTTAGCTTTTCTAGGTTTTCTTCTCCAAAATTCCTAAACTTGCGAAACTTCTTAAAAATATCATCTTTTATGAATTTTTACGTTTTTATAGGCCTAAATAAAAATTTCAACCACTAATTTCGTATTTAGATAGGTCATTAGTAAAAAAGTCATCAAAATCTCGTAAAAATCATGATTTTCAGTGTTATACAGATTTTCCACTATCATGCTGTCATGTTGCATAGATTTTTGTTAGCATAAACACCTTATGCGAAAACGGTCATAACTTTCTCTAGAGAATTCGAAATTGATCGTCGTTTGCTGTATTGGAAAGTAGACTCCTAGAGATTTTAAACAGTATAAATCTTAAACTCTAGTTTGTATAGAGTTAGTATAGGTTTTCCTAGAACATTGCTTTAAATCTACTTATTCAGACCATACTAGTCAACACAGCCACTTAATAACTTTTTCTAGGAAACTCTAATGTTCTCACATTTGATGTATTTGAAAGTAAACTCACAGATCTTTCCAATGATGTATGGTTTGTAGTATGATTCCTATATGATTGATACAGATTTACTTATGAAGTTACCCTAAATCTGTTGTCTAGGATAATTTCAGAACTTGTCAAAGTCCATGACTTATTTTTGCTTTCTTTTCCATTCTATTTTTAATTCAACTTCCTCAATCACTGATGTGAGTCAAAATACAACTAATAACTTTAAAATCTAAAATTAACTATATTAAAATGATTAATTATCAATTATGCATCTATGATCCTACTAAGCGCATGAAACATGTTTGAGGTATTATAACAAATGCCTCAAAGATCAAGGTCAAGGTGGAATGGCATATACCACAACAATTAAGGAATTACATGGTTTTGTTAGATTAACCGGCTACTATCGCAAGTTTGTAAGGAGTATGGCAAAATCAACGCTCTACTAACAGCCTTATTATGAAAAAAAATCCTTTTAAATGGGATTTAAAGGCTGACAGGCTTTTGGAATAATAAAGAAGACAATGTCAATCACTCTTGTACTTGCATTACCCAACTTTAATAAGGTATTTATGCTAGAATGTGATGTCTTTGGTATTAAAATTGGAGGAGTGCTAATGCAAGGGGGTCGTCCATTGCCTTTGCTAGCAAGATATTGTCACCATTACACTAGCAATTGTCTATATATGACAAGGAGATGAAAGCATAGTTCACGTAATTCATGCTTACATGTTAAAAAAATCATTTAGTTTCATTACATATCCACACTATGCTTGAATAAACTAAAAAATACTTGAAAAAACTTCCAGAGAGAAAGAAAGAGTTAAAAAGATTTAACTATAGTAAAAATATAAAATGTTTAAACACTAACTATGAAAGCTAAATGAGAGAAATAAAAAAATATCACCTTTTCGAACCAATATCCCAAAATACTGAGCCCAATATCAAGGCACAAACCGTAGTAAAGACTAACCGCACAGCATTGTACTGGGGACTTCTCCAATACACAAGGTTTTGCTTCCATAAACAAGTCTTAAATTGATTTAAACTGCCTTGTGCATATGTCGAAGCGAACTTCAGGGGCTCAGAACCAGCAGGTGGGATACTAAAACGCTCAATCAAAGCTTCCACTTCCCTAAAATAAAAATTTGAACACATCAAAATTACATATTGATAAAATCATTCAAGTATGGGAACAAGTTAACAAATGAGAGGAAACATCACTATATCTTGTTTTCAGTAAGAATCACACGGCATTGATTAATATCACCTGTACTGATTAGAGTTCCTGTATATGTTTGCAAAATCTTGACCAATTCTCTGTTCAGCAGCAGGTGTAGTAACCTCAAGCATCCAAGTTGCTGGATTGTAACCATCAGGAATAGGAGGAATTCCTTTAATTCCCTGTGCAAGGAAAAGGATCATGGGCAAGCAGCTCATATATAAGAAAAACAAGTGAATAACTCATTCCATGCAATTCTTCCCGATCAAGAAATAAAATATTTAACATTGCATATATTTAACATTGGATACTTGTACAAGGTCAAAACTCAAAAGTTAGACACCTTAAAACAAATTCAGCATAAAGTTTTAAGTAAATCGTGAGGCATCTATATACCCATTACAGAATTTATCACATAAGCGTTGATTTTTCTGAAAAGGGAACATTCAAAAAGATCAAGGCAACTATGAAGTATGAACCAACAAGAGCGCTATCTAAATATCTATGAGACAAACAAAAACCTTACCAAAACCTACAAGGCTACAGCTCCATGATTACAAATTTAAATAATGGATGTAGATTTTAAAGAATTTTCTCTGGAGTACTTAGTTCATCAATTGAATGAAGCAAGAATAAGAGGGAAACAATGTAATGTGTGGTAAGAGGTTATGTACCATAGGAGTACAATGCTCGTACCACAAGGGTGTTTTTGTCACTGCATTATATTATAATATATAAGGGTAGGAGGGGATGTCTTTTCTCTTCTAATGAACCCTATTCCTCCTCCCCTCTTATCTTCTTCATTCTTTCTTCTTCTACTACTCTTCTTCTCCTTGGTTCTTCTTTATTTCTCACTTCTTTCATTCTCTCTTTTTATCTTTATAATTTTTTACATGGTATCAGAGCAGGACTGATCCTGCAATTCCCCTTCTTTTCCAGGGTTTCTTCTATTGGCTATGTGAAAGCCTAGTCATCAACTTTGTTTTTATTGATCGTATATAAGGGCTGAAAGAGGGGTTCCTGTGCCCCAATCAATCATGATTGGGTGTGGCTGTTGTGGCACTACGGCTATGTAATCATATCCTTTTTCTTTCATTTTTTTTTTTTTTTGATTAATAACAATTTTATTAAAGAAAGAGAAAAACATGGTACAACAATAGACAGCCAGAGCACAGCATTACATTTGAGCTCACCACAAAATCCAAATCCAACCCAAGTTAGCTAATTTATCAACCAATACATTTTGATACTGCAGAATCAGAATATGAGATAGATTAATTTTCAAAGAAGAAACCAGATCCTGAATCTCATGAATGAAGTATGCGTACTTCCAAGAACCAATACTATGACCCAACCCCCAGCCAACCACAACCAAATCACCCTCTACTACCACAACCAAAACCCATAGTTCTTGGATCTCCCGAAGGCCCATTAGCAGTCCCATAAGCTCTGCTTTTGAAAAATCACAACAACCAAGAGGACCGGCAACAACTCGAACAATGAGACCTTCCTCTTCAACTTCTTGGTTATTGTACTCCTCTATATTGGTGAGATCCAACCTTGTACCCCTTTCATATTTCATAGTAGAATATTTTGTTGGACTAGTGTCTTGTGATTTTTCCCTTTAGGGTTTTCCACATTAAAAATCTTGGCATATTGTAGTGTATTTTCTCTTGTTACTTGCTTTGCTATTTCTTGAGATTATATCTCGCATTTTATTTCCATTTGGTTTTATTCCATTGATTTGCACAAGAGCAGGGAAAATGTGGTTTCCCAATGATTGGTATCAGAGCTCAAGTTGAAAGTGGATTTTTGTTGTGTGTGAATTAAAATGTATCCAAGCACGGAAAGCCAAATGATTAGTATAAATGGAAATAATTGAACTATATGGAAAACAAAAAATGGAGGATTTGCTATATTACAAAGATTTATATGCTCCTATTGAATGTGATTAGCCAAGCCGACTGAAATGTCATATGGTAATTGAAAAAAATGTGAACTGAAAGACTATTGGTACAATTCGATAGTGATTGGATGATAGTGTTTTCCATAATGTGTCAAATAAGGTTTCGGCACAATCTCTTTGAAAGAAGCTAGAAGATTTATATGAAAGAAAGACTATCGGCAACAAAGCTTTCTTGATTAGAAAGCTAGTGAACTTAAAGTTCAAAGAAGGGACTTTTGTTGTAGAGGACTTGAATGAAATGCAAAGTATTGTAAATTAGTTGACATCCATGAAGATGGTGTTGGAGGATGAGATTCAAGCTTTATTATTGCTTAGCTCATTGCCGGATAGTTGAGAGACTTTAGTAACATCTCTTAGCAACTATGCTCTAGATGGAGTTATGATTATAAGTCAAGTTATTAGTAGCTTGTTGACTAAGGAAACAAGAAAGAAATCTATGGGTTCCTCATATTCTGAAGCTCTTGTTACAGAAAGATGAGAAAGAAGCAAAAGCAAAAGTAGAAAGCTACAGTACTGTGATAAATCAAAGGGAAGGTCCAAGTCCAGATAGATATTTTTTTGTTATCTTTATGGCAAGCTATAACACATTAAAAGGGAGTGTTGGAACCTTACTAAAAAGAATGATGAAGAAAAAGATGACAAGGAAACCATTGCAGCTGCTTCTAGTGGTGATGTTGTTATCTTTTCAGCTTGTGAAGGGATATGTCTTTGTCTCATAAGTGATGCAAATTGGGTGATTAACACCGATGCTTCATTTCATTGTACCCCTCAAAGGGATATTTTTCTTTCATATCAGTTAGGTGACTTTAGTGTTATGAGGATGGGAAATAGCGGTATCTCAAAAATTGTGGGGATAGGTGATGTCTATGTTAAGACCAATGCCCGTTACAAGTTGGTGCTCAAGGATGTGAGACATATACCCGATTTTCAACTTAATCTAATTTTTGAGGGAAAGTTAAATGAAGAGGGTTACAACAACTTTGGTGGTGGGAAATGGAAACTTACAAAGGAGTCCCCTTATGGTGGAAAGATAACAGAAATGTTGTTTTTTTATACAAGACTTAAGCACCCATGTGTAAGGATGAGCTAAATATAATTAAGAAAGAATCTACATATTTATGGCATGGATGGCTAGGCCACATGAGTGAGAATGGGCTATAAATTGTTACCAAATAGGATCTCATTCACAGTATTAAAGTTACTCATTTAAATTGGTGTATTTTTTGTTTGGTTGATAAGCAACATTAGGGGTGTCAACGAGCCGAGCTCTACCTAGCTCAACTCAGGCTCATTACATGGAGACAAAGCTCAGGCTCGTGATTAGCCTAAGGTGCCGAGCTCGGGCTCATAAAGTCAAGCTTGGGTTGGGCTCGGGCTCGGCTCATTAAAAAAAAAAAACAGAAAAAAAAACAAAACAAAACAGAGCAAGGTGCTGATATGGGGTAGTTTTTAATAAACGGGGAGCAAATGTTCGTCTGAACACTCTTTTTTACAGTTTTAAATCACCAATATACACCCAGTATTTGTATGGGTACTGATTCTTTCATTTGAAAACTGTTTTGCAGTTTTAATCTTGTAAACACAGCCATAAGTTTGCTAAGATAAACATGGACATGGGCTTCAATGAGAGATGTCACATACCCATAAGTTTTGCTCCGGTTCTGCGATAGACAACGAATCTTATGGAGACCCTGAAGTGGAGGCCATGAGCGCTAAAAAAATCCATAGAATCCGATTGTCGGTGAGATTAAAGATGAAAACCAATCATTTTCCGATGAGTATGGAAATCAATTGTTTACCGAAGAGTGAAAGATAATCTCTGATCCAGTTCTGCAACAATGAAATCGCTGACCTTTGATTGCCAATGAGCACAGATTTAGAGTTGTGAACGTAAGAAACAAAGGGACACGATGGTGGCTAGGGATTTAGGGAAGAAAAGACAAAAGAAAAAAACAAAACAAAAGGGGGAAACGATGGGGTTAGGGATGTGGGAAAGAAAATCTCCTTTATACTTGGGGTTTTCTAGGGATTTCAAATACTTTTTATTAAAAAATAAGAATAAAAATATTTTATTTGGATTTGCATCTAATGGAGTATTCAATATAATATAAATATATTATATACCCTTAAAGAGTCGAGCTTCTAACGAGCTGAGCGCACTAAAGCTCGGCTTAGGCTTGTTTAGAAAACGAGCTCAACTCAAGGCTTAGGTTCAGCTCAGGGACTTTAAATAAGACTCAGGCTTGGCTCATTGACAGCCCTAAGCAACATATAGTATCATTTTCATAAAAGATTACTGCATAAAAAATCAGATGCTTTGAAATTGATGCATTCTGATGTTTGTGGTCCTATAAAAGTCAAGACTCTTGGTGGAACATCTTACTTTGTCACTTTCATAGATGATGCTAGAAGGAAAGTATGAACATATGCATTGAAAACCATATATTAGGTTTTGAAGATTTTCAAGGAATTTCATATCCAAGTTGAATAGAAAACAGGAAAGCTTTTGAAGAGTATTTGTAAAGATAATGGTGGTGAGTATAGAGGTCTATTTGAAAAATACTGTAGAAATCATGACATCATTCATGAAAAGACTATTCCTAAGACTCTATAACATAATGGTGTGGTAGAAATAATGAACCGCATCATTATAGAAAAATTCAGGTGTATGCTATCACATGTTGAGTTGCCAAAATCCTTTTGGGGTGAGGCAATGAATACTATGGTCCATTTGATTAATTTATCTCTGTTAACTCGCTTAAATGGAGATGTTGCAAAAAAAGTATAGATGAAGAAAAATGTCTCTTATGGATACCCGAAAGTGTTTGGTTGTAGGTTATTTGTACATTTACCTAAGAATGAGCGGTCTAAGCTTGATAATAAATCAAAGGAATGTGTCTTCCTAGGATATGGAAATGAAGAGTTTTGCTACAGGTTATGGGATCCAATTGGAAAGAAACTAATTAAGGGTCGATGTGTGGTCTTTCTTGAAAACCAAAATACTGAAGATTGTAAGAAGGTTAAAAAGCCTTAACCTGTTGTTGATGACTTTGTTGATATGGATCCAATCCCTCCAGTTGCACATGATGATAGGGGAGCAATACAAGATAAGCAATTGAGCATGATGATGTAGTTCATGAAGACAACATGCTTACAAGTGATGGAGAACAGAAAAAACAACCCCCTTAAGTGCCACTAATTGAACATCATATGAGAAGGTTTACTAGGGAACGTCAACCATCAAAGAAATATTCTCCACATTAAGCCAGGAAATTACGATGAAGTTCCAACAAATGAATGCAAGGGTGAGTGGTTGAAAGCAATACAAGAGGAGATGGATTCTCTACATAAGAATTGCACATATGATTTGATGAAACTATCAAAAGAGAAAGGCACTCAAGAAAAAATGGATCTTTAGGTTAAAGATTGAAGAGACTAGCTCACAACCAAAATATAAATCAATATTGGTTATAAAGGGATTTGGGCAGAAAAAAGGTATTGATTTTGATGAGATATTTTCTCCCATTGTGAAAATGTCATCTATACGTGTCATATTTGGTTTGGCTACAAGCATGAATCTTGAGATTAAGTAACTTAACATTAAGACTACTTTTCTCCATGGTGATTTAGAGAAAAAGATCTATATGGAACAATAAGATTTGAAGGAAATGAGCACTTGGTTTGCAAGCTAAAGAATGCTTTAGTTACAGATATCTTGTCCTATGATGTGAATGGTCTATCTGGGAACCTTATTTTTACTCGAGACCTTTATGAGTGGGAAGTGACCATAATGAGTAATTTTATAATCTTCGTATGGTGTATATCTCAAATGAGGATAAGGATAGTCGAATTTGGACTCCCATCTCCGATGGTCTTTTTTTTTCAAAATCTACTAATCAATCTTGTTCTTATCCTTTCCATCAAATCTGGTGTTCAGTAGCCCCTCCTCAAGTTAGGGCCTTCAATTGGGTGGTGTCTGTAAATAGACAAAACACTATGGATTTTTGCAGTGGCGACATCCCTATAAAAAATTATCCTTCGATGTGTTGTTTATGTAAAATGCATGACGAGACTGAAAATCACTTGTTTATTCATTGAAAACTTTCTTTAAGAGTATGGAACTTTTTATTTTCTCCTCTCTCTATGGCATTTGTGATGCCGAACTCAATTCGGGATGTTTACTGGTAGTGAGGTGGAGTGAATGGAATTCGTGGTCGAATATTTCTTCATGCTTTACTATAGGGTATTACGTGGGGAATTTGGAAGGAAAGAAATAGAATGATATTTGAGGACAAAAAAGGGGAGGTTTGGGAGGTGATTGATTTCATCTTTAGTGAGGTTGGGTCGCGGTTGATGGTGCAAAAGGAATTTAAGGATTGTTCTATGAATGTTTTTATGCAGGATTGGACTACTTGCATCTTGACATCCCTGAGATTGAGCCAAGTGAGGATTTATGATTGGGTTCCTCCTTTGGTTAGAAAAGTAAAGGTTAATTTTGATGAAGCGTCCTTTGGTAATCCCGACCTTGCTAGGTATGGATGCATTATGAGAGATTCTATCGGGAGCATCATGTTTGTCAAAGGAGGGCCCTTGGGAAATGGCAATGCTATCTTAGCGGAGGTGGTCGGGTTCCTTGAAACTTGAAAGTCTTTGTATGCCTATGATGAAAAGCATTTATGAGTGTGTGGTTGAAGGGGATTCAAAAATAGTTATATCATGAGGGAAATGGAAGAATTGTGGGTTGTGGAAGCTTAATCATTTTATTTCTGAGATCAAGAATCTTATGAGGGAGTTCAAGGTTGATGTTAGGCATATCCCAAGGAGCCAAAATGAATTAGCCGATAAGCTTGCTAAATGGAGTGTTTCTCAACAAACTGTTTTTACAAGGGATCATATGCTGGATTGTTAGTTTTTTGTTGTTTGTTTATTTTTTGGGTTGTGGTAAGCTAAGTGCTAGCTGTGGTGTCTTGTTTTCCTCCATTCTTTCTTTTTTCCTAATGAATGATAGTTATTCATAAATAAATAAAAAATGATTATGGTGAAAGAAGTTTGATTCATTTATAATGGATCATGGGTACAAGAAAATAGTTTCAAATCAAATATTTCTTTGATGGTGACTTTATTATCTTATTGCTTTATGTTGATGACATGTTGATTGTTGGACAAGACACTAGCAAGGTTGACAAGTTAAAGAGGGAACTGAGTAACTCTTTTGCAATGGAAGAGTTAAGTCCAGCAAAACAAATTTTGGGTATGGAGATTTCTTGTGATAGGAAAGCAAGGAAACTATGGCTATCACAAGAAATGTATATTGAAAAGGTGTTTCAAAGATTCCACATGGATAAAGAAAAGCAGTCAACTATCCACTTGGTGCTCGTTTCATGTTATTTTCCAAGCAAAGTCCTTTAAGTAAAGAAGAGAAACAAAAAATGGAGAAGGTACCCGCATGCATCAGTTGTGGGAAGCTTAATATATGATTTGGTTTGTACAAGGACAAACTTAGCACATGCAATTGTTGTAGTAAACAAATTTCTTACCAATCCTGGCAAAAAGCATTGGGTAACAGTCAAGTAGATTTTTTAATACCTCAAGGAATCTTCATAATTATGTTTATACTTTGGTGATGGTAAACCTATTTTAGAAGCGTATATAAATGCAAATATGGCTAGAGACATTGACTTTATAAAGTCTACATCGGGGTATCTATTTACTTAAGCAGTGGGAGCAGTGTCATGGTAGTCCAAGCTACAGAAGTGTGTGGCCTTGTTCACTAAAGAGGCCGAGTACATTGCTACTATAGAAGCTTGTAAGGAGATGTTGTATATGAAGAGGTTCTTTCAAGAACTGGGTTTGAAGCAGAGCAAGCATGTTGTTCACTGTAATAGTCAAAGTGTCATCCACCTCAATAAGAACCCAAGCTTTCGTTCCAAGTCCAAACACATAGATATGAGGTACCATTGAATACGGGATGTTTTAAAAAACAAGTTGTTATTATTGAAAAAAAATGCACAATGACAAGAATGACTATTATGATGACAAAGGCCTTACCCAAGGTGAAGCTTGAGGTGTGTTGTAACATTGTAGGCATGGATAGGGTGAAGCCCTTCTCATGAGTCAGGAGGGGGAGATTGTTGGGTACCCCTCGTAATGGGAGGTGGGACCCACATCCCAAGGGGGTAAAAGAGTCATTGACTATTGCCAAAAGAAAACAAAAAATGAAAAAAGAAGAAGAAAAGTATAGAAATGTTATGAAAAGCAAAGAAGATAGAGATAAAAAGGTTTTGGAAAGAAAAAAATGGGAAGAAAATGGGCCTTTTTAGGAGCCTAGGAAGCACGGACACTCCAAAATCCCCATGTGTCCATGTCCAACACGTATCGGACATGGACACACTGGGGACACCTCTGCATGTGTGTCTGTAGTGTATCACAAAAATAAAAATAATAATTTTGTTGACATGTTGGGGATACATCCGAGACATGACATTATAGTACAAGGGTTGATTATGTGTCCAAGAACCACCGCCCCCCCATCATAGGGGGTTGTGGGGCCCACACACCCTTGTGAGGGGAGGAATGATGCATCTTGGACAAAATTTTCTCGCTTACAGTAAATACTAATAAGAAAAGAAATAAGAAAGAAAATGGGGCATAGTGATGAGAACAATCTTTATAACGATGGTGATGGTGATCATGATGATGAAAGGAATATAAGATCATAATTAGATGATCTTGAAGACTTGTTTCTCTTTTCTCTTAATTTTCTTTTTTATTTTCGTTGTAATTTATTTAAATCCTTAGTACTTTGTACTCTAAAGACCAAACATCATTATATGTGTCTGAATGTGCTTCTTTGCTATGTATTATTGCTTTTAAATTAGTTTTAGATATGTTTTCAAACATTGTGATGCTTGCTATTTATTTTTTAAACATAAAATATAGCTAAAAATATAAATTAATTAATTAATCAATTGTTGTATCTTTGTTGTATCATATCCTAGTTTATCTAGAATTGTTGTGTCACCGTGTCTGTATCGTATCATACTTATGTCCTATGTTAGTGTCCATGCTTCTTAGGTAGGAACTGGTTTTCTTGGCTTCTTTTTCTCCCTCATTTCCATTGATTGTTGAAAGAGCAACAAAAATCACTCTATTTGGTGCTTGGGAAATTTTCTAGTTGGGGGTTTTCTTCATTTAAAGAATAGAAGAAAATGGAGGAGGTGAGAAAATTGGTGTACTTCATGGGATTGTAAGCAAACATTCGGAAATCCAAGTCTTTCTCTTCAACTTCTTAGTTATTGTACTATTCCATATTAGTGAGATCCAACCTTGTACCCCTTTCATATTCCATAGTGGAATATTTTGTTGGACTAGTATCCCGTGGTTTTTCCTTTTAGAGTCTTCCAAGTTAAAAATCTTGGCATATTATGGTATGTTTTCTCTTATTACATGTTTTGCTATATCTTGTGATTATATCTTGCATTTTATTTCCATTTGGTTTTGCTCCATTGATTTGCACAAGAGGGTAGGAAAAGTATGGTTTCCCAATAATAGGGTACAAATTTTAGTGGCATTTATATCTTTTATCACTTTACAGAAGAATTTGTTCGAATAAGATAGTAAATGGCACATAAAAGTTATAAAAACAAATTAGATAATACAATGTTACCTGGAAGTAGTCAATCATAATTTGGGAGTTCTTTCCAAGCTTCCCTCCATATATAACTCGCCCCCCTCGTTTCATAAGAACTAGCTGCACCACAACCACAAAGACATATCTAAGAAAACATACATACATCAATCATAGTTCTCAAAAGTTTTTTGGGTAAATCACAAAAGCAAGATGCTTATACTAGCCTCATCAAATGCTTCAAATATATCAATACTTGGTTGATGTATGGTGCAAACCACAGTTCTTCCAGTATCAACAGTATTACGAACAGTACGCATCACAATTGCTGCTGCCCGTGCATCTAATCCCGATGTAGGTTCATCCATGAAAACAATGGAAGGATTTGCAACAAGCTCCACTGCTATTGTTAACCGTTTTCTTTGTTCAGTTGACAAACCACTACTTCCAGGCAAACCAACCAAAGCATGCCTTAAATTATCAAGCTCTACTAATGCCATCACTTCTTCAACGAGCTCCTGTAATACATGTAACAGATTATTTTCAAGACACAAAGTAAACAAGCATATATAATCATACAAAGCTGTATCCAGAAACTAACACGTTTATTTTCTATGCTGATTTCCCTTGGAAGGCGGAGACATGAAGAAAATAATAGGGATTCCTCAATTGTAACTTGAGGAGAATGAATATCTGTCTGTTCAACGTATCCTGAAATTCTGGCAAAAGTGCTTTGCTCTTTTGGGTACCCTGATATCCTAATACCCCCTTCTATGTATCCACCAGTCTTCCTTCCCGCAAGCACATCCATTAGTGTAGTTTTTCCAGCTCCACTTGAGCCAACTAATGCAGTAAGAACACCTGGTGAAAATACTCCACTCACATTTGACAAGAGCTGCAACTTCTTTTCGGGGATACCTCTTGCAGTCATTTCCTATGATACTCGAAGGAAATGGTGTTAAATAAATTGCACTAAAAGAGTAAAAGAAACCAATGTCACTCAAAAAAAATTTTACCTTCGGCATGTCAACAAAGTAGTTGACATTATCAAATGTCATCGATAATGGTTGAAATGGAAGAATCATTCCCTTCTTTGAAGCTCTAAATTCAACAGAAATGGGCGTTGGGCCACACTTCTGACTTCTTTCTGCAACTGTCACATGATCATTACTGTGAGAAAGATATACCTAAGACATCTATCCAGCAAATTAAATACTGTTTTGGAAGATACAATCCAAAAAAAAATCTAATGCAACAAAACAAAATATCAACGATACGTATTTCAAAAGATGTGCACTGACCACCACCATGATCAGAATTCTCTTCTGTGGCATCAAGTGGAATCACAGTCTGGGCCTTTCTAAGAGCTGTGACAAACATACACATATTACAGTTGTCAGAAACGTTACATATTAGAGAGAGAGAGAGAGAGAGGGAGAATGAAAGAGGGTGAAGGGATGGAAGCTAAAAGCATAGGCCATACATACTGAGGTCAAGAAAATATAAAAATTAGCACTATAATCTATGAAAAAAGTCTTTGCATACTTACGATTAAGGTAGGCCAAGGCAAGAGTCACCACAATATTGAAAACTAGTGCATATGCCAATAAAACCCCAACTCCAAGCCAATACCAATAAGAACCACTGGGTAGAGCATGTGAATGGAGAACATTGTATCCAACTGTAGTGTTTCCATGCGCAGATCTCTGCCAAGAAAGAGCATACAAGACCTGTAAGTCTGATTCAATGTTTATTAGAATTATAACTTTATAAGTGTTTCAAGACGCGAATTGATGATTAAGTCCTAGAATACATGAGAAAATGTGAAGCGAGATATGACCAATGTAATTGTATATAGGCCTTAAAGGGCAAACCTCCATCCATCTTGTGGCAGTAAATTCATTCACTGAGATTGCACGTTGTCCATATGATAATGGTGACAGCCAAAATGCCCAAACCCACCATGGCTTGATCATTGCTGAAAAGACACCCCCCCCCCCAAGTCATTACAGGAAAAACTTATTTTACAATACACAACTCAATTTATTAAATCAAAATAACTAAATTGAACCTTTTGGAAGGATAAATCCACCCAACAAAAAAACAATTAGTAGCGCAGCAGATCCAAATGTATTGGCAATGATCATATCTCGTGCAATAGCAGCCATCATCCGGAAGAGGCCCAATGCCATTTGGTGTACCGAAAAGAGTAAGAACATGAAGCGGAAAAACCTATAAATATTTAAAAGGAGTTGATAAGTAGAAAGAAAATACAAGGAGCAAATACATCAACCAGAATGGTAAAGCTAGTAAGCAAACAATACCTCCCAGCACTAGGAGCAAAGCCAACTGTATAATATACAACACAAGACCATACAGCGGCTTCAATAACAGAGTACGGGACACGCAAAATCCAACTAGGAATAGACCATGCCCAAGCAGAATGAAAGAAATTATTTCTTTGCTTATAGAAGATAGGGAGTCGGGTTATCATAATTGGTAGCTCAGAAAATCCATTAAACATCATATGAACCAGCCCAAAAAACAAGCAAGAAAGATAGAGATTCCCATTTATCTCATCTGTAGGATGTATTCTTGTTCGGAGAAACATTGTACATGTGACAAATCCAACAAATGCGACCTGCAAAAATATGAGAAAGTTGTTACGAAGGAGTAAGACACTTCAACAAGAAAAATCAAAGACAAACGACAGTTCATAGGTTCAACTCCTAAACAAGAACATGAGAAGTAATAAAATGCATCAAATGCCTATAGCAAAGTGACCACTTTTAGCTTCAAAAAAAGGATAAGAATATTGATAAAGGCAAGTATCTTGCAGTAAATCAATTTGTATCTTTAGAGGAAGAATCATAATATAGTTTCAAGTCCTACACATGATAAACCTAAAATTTAAACCACAATAATCATTTTTTAACAAAAGAAATGTAGCATTTAAACATTTGATAATCGATTTGTAAGTTAAACTAACCTTGATGGTTTGAAAGATATCATAGATCATGTATAAAGGATCAATCATGGCTTGCAATTAATTGAATTTGGTAAAAGTTCAGGCAGTACAGCTAACATCAGTAGGCCGTACTATCACGGATAAGTCTTTTGGCCTGTGCTTGACATGGCAGCCTTGGGGATTGGCACAATGACACTTTCATAAATAGTGTGTGATGGCAAACTCGGAAAGAGGCCAGAATGATTTTCTAGAAAAAAAAAAGACATTCTCTTTTGGCAACAGGTAAAAAGCTTATTGTGCACCTTGAGAAGGGGTGAGTGCTCGGAAACACGAAACCCTAGGTATGGGGGTTGGATTCCCCTTGAGGATGGTGCTTGGGACCTTGGTGTGGGTGGCATTGTGCATTAAGCTTAGGCCTAAGGTTAACACTTGTGCACAGATGCACACACTAGCACACATTGTGCGACAGTGGTAGCATGGTATGGATTAAGTAGGCTATCCTGTGGCCTGTGTGCTTGGGTGTGCCTATCCTAATACTTAGTATGAACTTGGCCTTGCACAGGAGGATCATTTCCTTAGTCAAGCAAGTTGAAAAGTGACATCTAGCAAGGAACGTCATGGTGTCCTCATAAGATATCATGTGCGTTGGTGGGCTTAATGTCTAGGGAGACAACTTAAGGATGTGATGTAACTATGTTGGGCCTTTAATACTATATGCAGCGTATCAAGAGCTTCGTGATCATTTGAGATGTGTTTCGATGCTACAGTGTATGCGATGAGGTGGCTAACTATGCGGTTTGGACTTTGGAGCGTTGGCTAGCATGCAACAATGACATAAGGGATCCTATAAGCGGGATAAGCGTCACGGTGACACAAGGAAGAAATTTGTGGGTTGGTCAAGCGAGGCTTGACGCATCAGTGCTTAGCAACAAACGGTATTAGTGTATGTGGGGCATATCAGCTGGTTAAAGAAATGCTCGAATGGCGGTAAGACTAGCCTTGGCCAGGTGATGCTATCGTCAACACTGTAAATTAATCTTAAAGATAATGCAAATCAATGTAATTTTTTTGGGAAAACATTATTTATCATGAATTTCTATGTGGGTGGATAATGTATTTGAAGATTAAAAGTATATTCTAAGAAATTTTCTTTATAAAATTCAATTAAATTCAGTTTTAAGGTTTCTTGATGCCATGTTCGAGATGGGGATTTTTTTCTGTGATTGTCTACCAAAGATTTTTTCGCCCAAATTAGTGAAGTGTGTAGAACATGACCTTATCAAATTGTTGAGATATAGTGTATTGAGGGTAGTATGGTCACATTGGTTGTATGCATATATGTATGGTATACCACACCATAAGGTATACCAACTCTCTACATATATATATATATGAATAAATCCATATAAAGATATACTTTAATACAATTTCCCAATTTCTGTTTGCATCTCTCTTCTTCTTCCTATTCTTCTTCTCTCCTTATCTATTCTCTCTTTTTTATTGTAATTTGTAGGTGTCAGAATTCAAGTTAGTATCAAAACTAACCGGGAGAACGATTAGGGAAAACTGACGAAGAAGAGGGTCTAGACACAGCGTTGATGTCAACCAAGCCATACCAATGTTAGAACAAGGAGTGGATATGGTTTGATTTATGCTGAATTTAAATGAAATGTCCATAGTTTTTCAGAATTTTTAAGGCCTTTATACATGATTTTCAAGCAGATTTCTACAAAAAATCGAAAATCTCATATCTAACAAATCTGATCGATCCAATCAGCGTGGGGTGTTTTCCATCAATTGATTCATAGTGGACTAGTCTCTTTTTTGTAAGGAATCATACAAAATTTGTCTCACTCAATTTGATGAAGTATTGAAGGCTTGGTGATGATTTTTCTCAACTAATACCCTCAAACGATTTTTCACGTTTTGGGGGGTAATTTTTATATATATAAACTGAAGTTTGAGTCGGATTGTGATGGCTATTGTTGTCGAAGGTTGTGATGGGTTTGTACACATATGGGTGATGTCCGTAGGTGTTTTGAGCGGTGTTTGAAGCTATTTGGGTGTGTTTGCTCATTGTCCAAGTCATTCCTACTTTGTTGTGTGGGCTATTCAGCAGCAAGTGTGTAATGACCTTGTGTAGGTCATATTGTGAGTTGTTTTTGGAGTGTAGTTGTTGTTTAGTTTTTCTAAACCATGTCTGAAGAAAATCAGAAGTTAGGTCAGACCCCGGGTAAATGGTGTAAAGGTGATATGGGTAACATGTCTCTCTCTAGCGATCCCTCTCAAGTACAGATCACCATTGTGAAGCTTAGATAGCTTACGCCCACAGTTCATACTACTTCTACTCTATCATAAGGAGATTAAGGTCTTCTGTTGGCTCGTCTCTCAGCTTGAGATTCCTTTAACAGCCCCTACCTCATCATTTACAGCTTCAAGCCCAAGTACATCTACATCAACTTTATCAGCATTTGTTTCCACTTCCCAAAGTTCCTGAATCATTAATTTAGAAGCCTCTCATCATATGATAGGTATGTCTTCCCTCTTTAAGTCCTATCATGTTAGTTCCAAGAAAGATAAGGTTCGTATTCCTGATGGTTCTTACTCATATGTCGTTGGGTATGGTGATATACCTGCCACCTCTCATGTTCCCAATTTTACCTTAAATGGGTTGTCCATTAGCTAACTCTCCAAAAGTCTTAATTCCAGTGTTACTTTTTTCCCTTCCTATTGTTTATTTCAGGACTTGCAGCCAAAGAGGACTATTGGTATGAAGCATAAGAAAGATGGTTTATATATTTTGGACTCAGATCCTCAGTCTTCATTTACATCTTTAGTAATAAACATGATATCTCCCCTAATACTACAGATGAGTTGTTTCAATGGCACCATCATCTTGGTCACTCATCATTTTCTTTACTAAGAAAAATGTTTCCTAAAATTCAGTATTCTATTACTAATTATCATTATGAATCTTGCCAGTTGGCAAAACATTGTTGTTCAGTTTATCCATTGATTGATAATAAAAGTTCATTGGCATTTTTTATTGTTCATTATGATGTTTAGGTTCCTTCCTCAGTTACCTCAAGTAACATGGATCTATTTGTTAAAGAACAAAAATGATGTGTGTACTACATTTAAATCCTTTTATGACATGATTAGTATAAAATTTGGTGCTAAACTTCGATCCCTAAGGTCTGATAATGTTGGGGAGTATCTTTTTTAGTTCCTCATTTTTTTATGACTCTGGAATTGTTTACTAGACTACATGTCTGAGTACTCCTGAACAAATTGAGGTAATTGAAAGAAAGAAGAAACACTTACTTGAAATTACTTGTGCCATTATGTTTATAATGAATATGCCCAAGACCTTTTGGTCTGACGTCATTCAAACAGTTGTTTACCTTTTGAATAGGATACCCACCAAGGTTTTGTCATTTAAATCCCCTCTAGATGTTCTCTCTCCTAGAACTATATTGTTTTTTTACTTCCAAAAACCTTTGGGTGCATTTGTTATGTACTTGTATCCAACAATGATCGCACCAAACTAGACCCGAAAGTACTTAAATGTGTTGTTTATAGGTTATAATGCCAATAAAAAAGAGTAAGTGTTTCTACCCACTTACCCGTAGAAAGTTTGTATCTCCAAATGTAACATCTTTTAGTCTATTCTCTTCTTTTCTTCGGGTAAAACATCTTTTCAATTGAAGAATTTAGTTTAAGAGTTGTTTTCCTCCATTCTGCTTCATGTTCTAGTTCCTTCATATCATTTTGATAGTAGTGGTACCAGTGGAAAGGGCGAGACTAAACTTCAAATGTACATTTAAAAAATGAAGCAAAATGATAAGGATCAAAATCAGAATCAAGGTGACAAGAATTCTTATCTCCTCATTCAGGAGTCTTCTCTAGATCCAGTCCCTGAAACGGGTAGTATTCCTTCTTCTCGTGAGTTAGTAAATGATTTTGACATACCTATTGCTCTTAGAAAGGATATTAGATCATGCATTAAGCATCTTGTGTGTGATTTGTCTCTTATCATGCTCTTTCTTCTATTTTTCGAAGTTTTGTTGTTTCTTGTCTTCAGTTATTACCCCTTGCAGTGTACCTGAAGCCTTATCACAACTACAATGGAGGGCTGGTATAGAAGAGGAGATGAATGCCTTGAAAAGGAATGGCACAAAGGAGCTAATTGACCTTCCACAAGGGAAGATAACTATTGGGTGTAAGTGGGTCTTTACTGTGAAACACAAATCAAATGGTTCAGTTGATAGGTACAAAGCCCGTATAATTGCTAAGGGATACACAGACCTTCGATATTGACTACCAGGAGACCTCTGTCCTGGTGACAAAAATGAATTTGGTCTGAGTCTTAATTTCACTTGTTGCAAAACAATGATAGCCTCTACTCCAATTTGATATACATAATGCTTTCTTACATGGAGACTTGGAAGAAGTTTACATGGATCTATCACCTAGCTTCCAAGTGCCAAGTGCAAAAGGAAAGGTATGTAAGCTGAAGAAGGCCCTTTATGGGTTAAAGCAGTCCACAATAGCCTAATTTGAAAGGTTCAAGGCAACCATGATTAAGATTGGATATAAATAATGTTAGGCTGATCATACTTTGTTTGTGAAGAGACAAAGTCAGAAAATGACAACACTTATTTTATATGTGGATGATATAGTAGTTATAGGAAATGATGAGGTCGAAATAGCATGGCTTAAGAGCAGTTTACTAGAGAGCTTGAAATCAAGAATCTCAGCTCACTTAAGTATTTCCTTGGAATTGAAGTCGCAAGGTCTAGACAAGGAATCTTTCTTTGTCAAAGAAAATATATTTTGGACTTGTTAAAGAAGTCGGAATGATGGGTTGTAAGTCATGTGCCACACCTATGGAGGTAAACCATAGACCTAAGTAGGATGACAACGAGAGGTTGATTGATGCTAGTAGATATCAGAGACTCACGGGGCTTCTTATTTATCTATTTTCAACCAAACAAACATAGCATATGCAGTCAATGTGATTAGCTAGTTTACGCATGCTCCTATACAGGCGTATATGGAAACATCATATAGTGTTTTAAAGTATTTGAAGGACTTATCCTGGGAAAGGTATCCCCTATAAGAAACATGATCATCACAGTGTGGCTGTAACAACATACACTGATGTTGATTAGGCTTAGTTCCTTAACTGACAGGAGGTCTATTTCAAGCTATTGCTCCTTTGTTTGGAGTAATCTTGTCACATGGCATAGTAAGCGACAATCAATGGTGGCTAGGTAGTGCAAAAGCCGAATTTAGGTCTATGGAAAACGGAATTAGTGAACTAATATGGCTAAAGATGTAACTAGCTAAACTTGGATTTCCAGTGAAAAGTCCAATGAGTCTATTTTGTGATAACAAAGTTTCCATCAGCATTGTACATGATTCAGTGCAACATGATCAGACCAAGCATGTGTGGTTACATATCTACTGCCATATGGTGGAGTTTTGGAAGTGTGGTGATAGTTTTTGTAGGGCATATCTACTACCATATAATCACTGGAGATTTGTTTTTATGTTGGTTACATATTCGGATGATGTTTCTATTGTTTGGTGTTCCTAAAAGTGATTGTTAAGGATTGTTGGCCTGTTATACTCAGTAGTATGGAATCTGCCTATATTGTGTGAACCTTTTATTGGTATTTTTCTCTGCTGCTATTCACTAGCAATCATACCTATTACAACTTTGATTCAGAACAGCCCTTATACTAGTGATATAGGCATTTCAATGTCTGCTGTTGCTTTTAGTTATTATTAATATGTTGTGTGCGGTTTTTAAGAGTGATTAGACCATATTTTATGTGAAATTGGACTGTGCAGACCTATCATATGTTGTGTTTCCCTATTTGGAACAGAGGTTGAAGGTGTTTGAGAATTAGTGAAAGTCCAAGAGTAGTTTTCCAATAAAGGTGAAAATTTCTGACCTTGGCTACATTCTGTGAAGATGTCTAAAGAGAATGAGACTAATACTACCCACTCCTCTTCTACCATTACTACTGGGCCCAAGGTGGTTAATCAAGGTGGACAATCTGATCCTCTGAATACATAGATTACTACAGTAAAATTCGTTGGGATGAATTACTTAGCCTGGTCTTGGTAGGCCAAAATTTCCTTGATGGGTAAGAATAAATGGGAATACGATACTGGTGAAATTCCTATACTGAGTCTTACTGATCTGGGTTTTTTCAAAGTGGAGAGTTAAGAATGCTTTAGTAATGGCATGCACTATAATCTATGTAGCCAGATAATAGTAGTACATATCTTTTCTTAGCCACTGCCAAGGAAATTTGTGACTCACATGCAAAAACTTATTCGGAAGTGGGTCAATTACTCGAGTATATGAACTCCAACAACAAGTAAGGCAGATGAAGCAAGGTGATCAGACTGTTGTAGCATATTACTCTCGTCTTCACTCTTCATCAGTAATGGGAAGAGATTGACCATTATGAACCATTTCTGGTCAAGCGATTTGCATATGCCCCATATCACAAACAGTTTGTAGAGCATACCAGAGTATTTGAGCTTCTTATTGGGTTAAATCCTGAATATGAGCAGATTCAGGTGCAATTGTTGGAACGGGATTCTAATCCCCCTTTATCAGAAGTATATTTTCATCTTTATTGGGAAGAGAGGCATCGAAGTGCTATGGGGGGGGTGTTGTTACCAGTATCAAGTGGGTATAGATTACCCATCCTCTAAAAGGAACTCAAAGGCCTATATCTACCTTATTAAGAGTCCTTCAGCTTAGATAAAAAGAGTCATAGATCCCAATACCTGATTTTACGGATTGGATTTTAGAATCTGTTTGATAACAGGAGTTACCTGACCCTTGAGTCCAAGTCTTGGGTTAGGGGATTTTAGGTACATGTGCCTTCCCAAACAAGAACACCGGTTAAGCCAAGGGGTACTAATTGGTACTTAAAAAAATTAAATAATAAAATAATGGGTGTTAAAAAGGCTGCACATAAGATTGGGCCAGCCCTAGCCTATCTTGGCACAAATTGAAAATCCAAAAATTGACCGAACCCAAATTTAGAACTAATAGGCCCTAAGCCTAATGTAAAACCTGAATTTAACCTTGATCTGACCAAAAAAATTGCTCAAAAAGCCTGGTCCAAGTTTAGGCTTAAGGAGGCCTAGGGCCCGATTTTAAGCCCAAGCTTAAAATACATAATGGTAAGCCCTGCATTGGGCCTACTAAGGCATGTCCCAGCCCATGCACATACCTGTTTTTTGGTAAGGGCACACCCCTACATAAAATTGAAAAAAATAATAAAATAAAAAATAAAAAGGGAAACATTATTAAAAAAATTTAAAAAATGAGAGATATGACTAAAAAGTGATGCGAACAACATAAAACAACTCTTGTATGTACCCCCACACAAGAGGACCAAATTCAAATCTTGTGTTTTATGTGGGTTGTTTTGGATAATTTCGGTGATTGGGGTTAATTGTAATAAGGCCATTAGTGCCAAGGTTATTTGAGTATTTTTCTCCTAAGGGTTCTTTTGTAACAAGGCTGAAAAGCCAAGGGGATTATCGGTGTCTTAGGCCTAGTCGACAGCTGTTGTATTACTATCTTTTAGTGGGTCTAAAGTCAACAAAGTGGGGCCCATAAGGTGCTGGTCAACAGTTCCTAGAAATTCCACGTTTTAGTAATTTAATAGTTTAGAAAAGTTCTTATTTAGAAGTCCTGGGAAATTAGGAGTCTTGGTAGGTAAGTCTATTTTATTTTCTTTCTACTTTTGGTATTTGTAAGCCTATTTAAAGGCCCCAACGCATGAAATAAAATTCAGACGATGAAGAATTAAAATTGGAGCTCGTTTGGTTCGTTGGGCTGTGTCCCTCATATCCCTCCCCTTCCTATGGTGTAGTCGTATGACTCTCTAGGCCTCTCTTCTCTCCCCTTTCCATGGTCGCAGCAGTGAAGCTGTAACCCCTTCTTTCTTCTTCTTCTAATCTCTCCTAGATCCTCATATCTTATTCATCTTGTCTTCCACCTCTCTTATTCATTGCTGCAATTCCATCAAAAATTGAAGACCATCAAGTGCTGCTGATATCAAAACTCTGAAGAACAATAAAGCAAAGACTTGAGTTTCTAGTCCCAAACAAGACCAAATTGCAGGCTTAATCTAGGGGTATTTTGATCTTCTATTTGGTAGGTTTTCTTCCTTATTATTATCATAGTTTAATGCTTAAAGTCCACTGGAAATCCTCTTTATTATTCTGTTTTATTTCCTTGATTCTATAGCTTGTGAGGGTTATATCAGAAAATTCTGGGTTCATAAACCCTTCAAATCGCCCCCCCAGAATCACACTTCTTGTGATTTTATTTTAGGGTTTTTCTCCCATATTAGTTACCTTTCTAATCCCAAAAGTTTCTTTAAATTCCCCCTTTGACCTAGCCTAGTTCTTGATCATTCTTTTATTCTTTGTCCTCTGGTTTTCTTTAATAAAGTCTCTGCAGTCTAAGTTTTTGTATAAGTTTATATAGCTGGAGACCTCAGACTAAGCTGAAATTTGGTATACATACTCTTCATATACATCAGAATTACCCTGTACATTTTCAGAGTTTTCTGATGCATGAACAGGGGTATTTTGGTAATTCCAGCAGTCTTCCCTGAGATTCCAAAATCCCTTAAACAGCCCCTTTTCCTATCTTGTATCATTCTTATCTTAGACCTTATTCTTCCTAATCTCTCCTATTTAATTCCTTCATTCTTTAGCTTTCTTTGTAAACATTCAAGTGCCTTGGGGTGTCCCTCAATAAATTTGTCTTTTCTTCCGTATTTATTTTTTGGGCTTATGTCTTACATCAAAAAATATTTATTGAAGATAAAATAGGAAAGATCTTGATTTTTTTCTCTTATGTTTAAATGAAAACGTAATGGAGAGATAGGGGAGAGAAAGTAGGAAGAGAAGAAGGGATGGAGGAGAGAATTTAGGAGCAGGTGGAGAAAGTTGAGAGAGAATTTAGGAATAGATAGAAATAAATGAGAACAAAGAGGGAAACATAGGGTTGTCCATGTGACACTCTCTAAAATTATAACAAAACCCAAATAAAATTCATATGGGTTGTCCACGTAGGCAACCCATTACTTTAGTGCACATACGTTTCTAATACAGTTTTCTCTCAGTGTGCAGCAGAGATCTCTTTTTGTTAAAAAAAAATACCCAAAAAAAAAAAAAAAAATGTTGTTAGAATAAGGCTTTCAAGTATACAGACAACAGTTGCCATAAAGATATAAAATGAAATTGACTATGAACAGTAATTTGAAATACAATGCATAAGAACACAAACCACCAAAATTATTTAGTATCACACACGGGAGTGAGTGTGTGTGTGTGTGTGTGTGTGTGATAAGTAACAGATTATTCAGTCTTAAACAGTCAAAGAGAGCTTGAGAAGCATAGAGAAGGCAAAATAAAGCGTACTTGGCATGTTCTGAAAATATAAAGAAAACTATGCCTGTTGATCAGTAAAGATTCTCGTGTGAAGCATGCTTTGAAAAGTTCCAATTTTGATACAGCAAACTTTGTCTTGGAAAGAGCTGAAGGGACACTCTTGCTTTTATCATATGGAACCAGAAGAGTGGATTCCAAAGAACTCCCAAATTTGGAGTGTTTGAATGCATCTGCAATCTTTGAAATGGGAAGAAACACATATGGTTTTGAAGAATCAGCCCAGTATTGTGCTTGATCCTTCCTGGAGGTAACCTGAAAATACAACAAATTAAGTCAGGTAAGGAGAACTTAAAACAAGCTGAGTAAATGACCTAAAAGAACAATACCTCTTGAAGAAAATCTGCAACCCCCTTACGAGGTGGCAATTTAAAGCCTAATGATTCAAAGAACTCTAATACATCTGCTCGAGGACCTTGATAAATGATTTGTCCTTCAGATAATAGTATTAGGTCGTCGAACAAATCGAACGTCTCAGGTGCAGGCTGAAGAAGAGCCATCAAAACCGTACCCTCCATTTGATGAACAAAATTCCGAATGCATTTTACAATTTGATACGTAGTAGAGCTATCGAGCCCAGTAGAAATCTCATCCATGAATAGTGTTTTTCTTGGCCCAACAACCATTTCACCTGAATTTGGAAACAACGGAAGTAAGTTTAAATTAGACATGGAAATGAGTAGTGAAAGACAAACCTGGAAATCCTAACATGCCAACAAATATGATTAAACAAATTGCCAAGAAAAAAAATTGCCAAATAAGTCTTGACTTGTAGAAGAACATGTACTAAAATCTCCAGATAGATTTATGTGATTAAAAAATATAGAACACAAATCACTCATCATTGTCAGCTTCTAAGACTTATCCCTACAATGTGGGGTTGCTACATGAATCCTATTGCACCATTCATTCATTCTATCCTAGGGTGACATCAATAAAATTGCAGTTTTTATCCTTAGAGCTTAAAAAGAGGGGAAAAAAAGGTAACCAGCTTATAAAATAAGCTGACATGGTTGTAATTGGAAGTTCACAGCATGGGGACAAGGAAGCTCTACTATAGTACTACTATCAGAAGATAATTAGAGCATAACCGGTTATTATTATTATTATTATCATTACCAGAAACAAATGTTAGCCAAAATCATGACTAAGACAAATCACATATTTTAGTTAACAGAAAGCATATAGACGTAAGTCAACCATTTCTTATGGTGCTAACTTGGAGCCAGCCAAAAAAAAAAAAACTTTCTGGTAGGATCCAACCATGGCACCTCAGTGCAAAAATTCAACTAGACGAAGATAAGTGATATGTATTTGATAGCATGATTTTAATCTGTGATTATATTAAAGCTAATAACACAGATTGCATGGCTTCATCGAGATGCAGATAATAGTGGTACTTTTTTATCAGTGATGATAGTGGAACATAAAAAGACAAACACCAACTATGTGTATGTACTGATGTCAATAACGAAGAGGTAAATCATGTTACCCGTAGTAACTCTCTTTCTCTGACCACCTGAAACACCTCTGAGCATATCATTACCCAGAAGAGTTTCTGCACATATATCGAGACCAAGGACTTTCAACACGTACTCTGTTGAAAGACTGTGCCTCTTTCCACTAATGGACGATGCCTGTTCAGTAACATCAGTTTCAGAAAATTTTATAAAAAAAATGATAAAATTGATTAAATGTAAAAGATGATGGCCTAAATAAGCTGGCCAGGTTTGGATGAAAACCTTCATATATGCATCAATTTCTGGACTTGGACGTATGTTCTTTTCTTTCTCCAGTCTGGCCAGATCTTTCAAATATCCTGCAATTTCAAAAGAAACCGTCAAAATCACTTAGCAGTGTGACTTTTGACATGGCAAGTAAAAACCATGACACCATAGCTCAAAGTATTCGCACAATCACACCTATGATGCAATCACATTAACAGCAGTTTCACATCTAGCTATTAGCTCAGACAAATCAGCTTCCAACATGCCATCAACTTTCCAGTTGAGATTTTGCAGTGTTAACAATCATAGGGAAAGAAAAAAAAAAAACTCTACAATAGAACCTTCAAAGTAGAGCACAATTCAGTACAGAAACAATGATGATGCAGCAAAAAAAATTTGTCTTGTAAAAAAATAAAATAAAATAAAAGCTATAGTAATTTCTATATTACCATATTATTATACTTCCAACAGAAGTAATCCCAAAAAAACGATAGAAAGATAAAGCGAGATTTCTTGAAGGTAAATGAAAGTTGGCATTGATAGCTCGACCCAAACATAGCTAATTCGTCTCTTGAAAAAGTTAAGTTCTGCCTGCTTCACTTTTTAATTATATAAGAACACATTCAAATCTAATGTCCGTACAATACACTATATGTCCACCAGATAAAACATGTATAAGTTTTAGGATGCCATAAAAAACGCTTAATCAGTATAAGTGAAGCATATTATAAATTTTTACCCCCAAGTACTGACTCTTCAAAGAAGAAGAAGAAGAAGAAAAGAACTGGTTCTCTTGACCCTTGATTTTTAATTTATCTTTCCACTTATAACTGGTAAATACCCACTGAGCTGAAAGACATGAGACATACATACAAGCATGGCTCTCAAGATTAAATGATTGAAGATGCGAAGATCCGAGCTAGAAAAGAATGATGATAATAACCAAAGGCCCTTATGTCCAAAGGTCTCAGCTTCGACCTTATGCAATAGAAGTGCAACAATCCGGAGAGCAAGGATAAAACCCTTGTAACAGGAGTAAAGAATGACCAAAGCCACCGAAGAAGACAGGAAAGTGCTGACCCATTAAGAAGGTGTAAGTAGGTGGCTCTCCATGAGAGCCTAGGCAACTCTCGTCTGTGATAGTCTGACTCACATCAGGGTCTGGTTCTTTTCCTGATCCTGGTAAGGTTAGAATAATAGAGCTCAAGGTGCACCTCTGTCTAGAACTAAAATTAAATAGCTCACACAACCACCATTTCAGAGCCATGCCTCCTTGAAGAATGTCTGAGAAAAAGGGATTGGATTTTGAATTGCCTCATTTAGTAGTTAGAAATTGGTTGATTTCCCCTTTGAAGCAGTTCCTAAGTCACATGTCAGTGTCCAACACAGATATGGGGTGCTTGACACTGCTGCTGCTCTAACTTGTAGAAGAATACTCTGATAAGTAAGCTGGACAGGTTCTTGATTTCTAACAGTTAGGATGATTTCACTCAGTTAGTCTTGAGGCCCCATCAAGACCCACGCCTTATTATATTTGTATCTTTCTCTTTTGCATAGAAGTATGCCATCTTGTCACGGACATATCTTTTGGTGCCTGCATGGGCACGGCAGCCTTGGGCGTTGGCCAAGGTGGCATGTCAAGAGGCACAGGTGACATGATGGACAGTGTGCCATGCAACACGCTCCTGGCCCACATGAGCTTAATCTGTGATTGCACTCCTCAACAATGGTATGGGGCGGTTCTATGCTTCCTGGAGGGGTTGCCTAGGGATCCCCTGAGGATAGTGTTTGGGGCCCAGGCATGGATGGCACTATGCATTGGGCTTAAGCCTGAGGTTAACAACTATGCACGCACTAGTATATGTTGTGCAACAATGATTGCACTATGTGGACCGAGTTGCATGCGGGCTCAGGTATACCTTGTCTTAATGCTTGGCATAATCTTGGCTTGGCACAAGATGGTCAGTTTGGTAGCAAGGCAAGGCAAGGTGCAGGGGAAGCAACTTGCAAGGAACATCATGGTGCCTGCATAAGGTGCCACCATGTGCGTTGGTGGGCTTCGTGGCTTGGATAGCAACCCAGAGAATGTGTTGTAGGCGTGTTGGGCCTTCAGTGGAAACTGGGAGCTCCGTGGTCATTTGAAATGCGCTTCAATGGCACAATGTACGTGTCGAGGTGATTGACTAATTGTGTGTTTGGCTTAGGCAAGCAACGATGACACAAGGAACTCTACGATCGGGATGAGCATCGTGACAATGCAATAAACTTGTGAGTTGGTCAAGTGAAACTTGAGGCATCAGTGCTCTTGGTGAGTTGTATCATTGTCAGTGCATATGGGGCATATCAGTGGGTCAAAGAATTCGAATGACATTTAGGCTGGCCTTGACTAGGCGATAGTCAAGGCGCCACACAGTTTTACAAAGAGAAAAATTCTAACCGTGACAATTGGTATCATAGCTAATGTTAAGAAAACTAACTTTGATACAGTTGGTATTAAAGTGGTGGTTAATGGTTTATACGATGACCTCTGATATAGGTGGAGTGTCAGAGCTGAGATTGGAGTACCTTTGATATAGATTGTGTCGCAGTACACGATGCTTAGAGTTGCATTCGAAGTAGCAATGAGTTGTGACGAAGGCCAATGGCTTATGATACGAAGGTATCGAGCGTGATTGTCGTAGTTCTAAATAACAGAAGGGTTGATGGCTATAGAGTTTGTTAACTTCTATCATGTGGGTTCCATATAAGAGATTTACCCAAGATCGAGACAAGGTTGACAGGACAAGTGATATAAGTCTTAGGTGCGACAACAACATTAAAGTAATCTTGGTGTGCATTCAAAAATTATACTTACAGAAAAATGTCGTGATGGCTTATAAGAGTGACTCAAAAGCATGTCAGTAGATGATCTTGAATGGCAAGAGTGCTATGTATGTCTAGCGGATAGGACTACAATGTGTTGTTGAGTTTTATATAGAGGCAACGGAACTAGTGCATGGTAGCACTAGAGGTAAAACACACAAAAGTGCAAGTGATACAGTTTCGTGTAGGCAAGCCAGTTTGAGAATCTAAATATATGTTCAATTGGATGAAAGCACGGGTCGCCAAGGTACTAAAGAGACACTAGACAGGGATCAAAATGTTTTCTCAAGGTGAAAGCAAGTGTGCTTAGATATTAGACCAAGATAGAGGCAAGAAAAAACAAGGGTTTAAGCCGATAGTTCACTCAAAGTGAAGGCATAGGGTAGGGTGCTGAGGTGTTGTAGTGACACGTACACAGTGACAAAGTGTTGGCTCAAGATGAAGGCAGGGTGTTGAAATGCAAGGGTGACACAAATGAGAAACAAAGGCAGAAAAGAACAATGCTTACTCAAGGTGAAGGTGCAAAAGACCAAGGTACTAGGGTGGCATTGTACAATAGGAAAAGCTTGTGGGACAAGTAGTGGAAAACATTCAAGAGACAAAAGAAAAGTGGAAATTCGATGGATTCCTTCTCAAGGTGAAGACATGAGATGTCGAGGTACTAGAAGGGCAACACAAGAGAATGATTGAGCCAAATAGTGATAGTGTTCGGGAAACAAACAGATATGTCAAGAGCTTAAGTGGGGGAGCACTTAAGCTAGGGTATTAAGTGGCAAGCATTGACAAATACAAAGTGAGAGTCGCACCATGATGGTAGTAGTCCATCCGAGGTACTTGTAGGCATAGTTCATGTGTGGGCTTTGTTATCTTGGACATTTAAGTGTCAAAATTCATACATATGCTACATAGGGTGAAGGATGTTGTCACAACAAAAGATCAAGAAACCTCATGGTTCCATGGACTTCCAAAGATTTCCACAATTAGTTCCACTTCCATGGGGACTGCAGTTTAGACCAAAGCCAAAGTCTTAAACCTTCAGAATAAATTTTCAGTATTTTAAAGAGCTCTTGTTTATACAGTGACTGATTTGTTGTTAAGAGAAATATGGAACACTAATTAGCGCGATGCTAATCAAAACAAGCCATTGAGGTTTTTCTCCTTTCGTTACTTTAGAAAAATTTTGTAATAACATTTTCAGTAGTTAAATAAAAAAATGTGCTTCTTCTTCAAATGCAGTGAATTGGTGTTAAGACAGATTTCCTAAGCTGATTGATGTGGTGCTAAACAAATCAAGCAAGTTAGATTTTCTCCCTCTGCTTTGAAAGTCGTAGTGATTCACGAGGAGGTCACTGTGATACCATTGCATGAAAAACAAATCATAGAACAGTCCAGAAACACAAACCTGCAAATCCTTCACTTGCACCTTGACATCTTGCAGCAAAATCTAAAGTTTCCCGCACAGTTAGCTCCGGAATATGATTATCTGTTTGACTTATGTACGCAGAAGTCCTTTGAACACAAAACTCGTCAAGCTTGTGTCCATTGTATGTAATCTTCCCACTTCTCTGAAATCAAGGAATACCAATATTAAGAGATAGCAAATTCTTGCAGCTATTGGATATTTTCATGATAACAGACAGTCCCAAATTTCTTTGGAATATGCAAGTGATGATGAAAGGTATATTTCAACGAGAAATTAAACTTCATCTTCTCTTACGCTCACCTAGGAATGGATATTAAACCAACTGAACAGAAACAGGAGGAAAGATTAACACGTCCTAAAGCTTTATAAATGGAATTTCACTTTCAGGCCAGTGGATGTTCCTTTTCTTTTCTAATAAATTTAAACGGTTGACCATGTTAAAATGTACTTATAAAAATTATTATAGCAAAAGAATCACAAACAAAACGAAGTATACATCTTCAGGATTTAGAACACTAGTTTGCTCCATAACAGACTCACAGCGACTCCAAACCAGTAATTCATACCAACCTGACTGAGTAAGTTCCCTGAGCAACAGCTTTGAGGCAATGATTAAAACTCAGTTTGGGATGTGATTCAACCAATACAAAGTCTGATTTGGCTCATTATCAACTCAGTAGAGTTGTGGGCACCATTTATATGAAGACGGTTATGAACAAGGATGATTCATTTACATGAATAGCTCATATTGTTTCCCTTGAAACTTGGATAGAGATATGGGCACCAGAAGCCCTGATAGGCCAACCTCCTCAGTAAAAGATACGTTTGAGTAGGCCAAAAACCAGCCACTAAGAAAATTAAAACCCTGCTAGGCCAACCTCCTCAGTAAAAGATATGGGCACCAGAAGCCCGGAATCCTTTAACCCATCGCTAAACTAATAACATTATGCGCTTAAAAGCCAACGCACATTAAGTAAACCACATCCTAATCAAAGTAAGAAGTTCCGTAATTTCTATCCAAATACAAAGATAAAATTACCACATCCTAATCAAAGTAAGAAGTTCTGTAATTTCTATCCAAATACAAATATAAAATACATTAATGAATCAAGCATCGAAGTTTTACATTCTTGACCCATCTAAACCATAAATATCCTAGTATTCATCAAAAACCCAAAACCCAATCACCGTTCAGAAAAAGAACAAAAGCATTCTTTCTCTTTCTTTCCTCTCCCTCCCTCCCTCCCTCCCTCTCTCTCTCTTTCTCTCTCTCTCTCCCTCTCCCTCCCTCTCCCTCTCTCTCTCCTTCTCCATCTTCCCTTTTTTTAGGGCATTCGGAGGTACAAGTTTAGGCAAGGGCCTGCCTTTTCAGACCTTCTACATGGACGTGAAGGGCCGAACAGGCGGGCACCTGCACGGATGTGAAGGTTCGAATGGGTAACTGTAACTCGGAACGTCCCCTCAAAAAAAATAGAGAGGGAGAAAAAGAGAGAGAGAGAGAGAGAGATAAATACGTCAGGGAGAGAGAGGGAGGAGGGGCATTTTGGAGAGGGAAAAAAATGGGGCTGTGGTAAGGATTTTTGGCAATGCCATTAAGCCTACCCTTTTGCACATTCTCAATCGAACACAAAGAAAAAGAGGTCCTCATCCACATTCGTATTAGCTTCTTTTCCAACCCGTTCGTCATTGGGGTTGAAGCGCGGGAAATAGGAAGGGAGTAAATGTCCTATCCAGGACCCATTTTATTCCATATGACATCCCTTGGTGTCTTGGATACAATATTTATTTCGGTAACAGGTGATCCAACACCAACGGTGATGTCAATGAGCTAATAAGCTAGCTTGGCGTAGCTTGGAAACCTTATTTGAAACTCACATAGTTGAGCCTGAGCCTCCAATTCAACCATTTTGCTAAGTGAGTCCAAGTCTAGTTGGTCGGCTTCCGTTTAGGGTCTTATATATATATATATATATATATATATATATATATATATAGAGAGAGAGAGA
>JAOXJP010000003.1:11093818-11107142 GCA_025762735.1 Platanus orientalis | reverse complement strand
TGGGGTGTAGGGCTAGGATTAGATTTAGGTGTGTGGTTGAGATCTAATTGGAGGGAGAGGCATGGATGGGTGACATGATAGGTCCAAGGGTTAGATCATATTTGAGCTAATCTAATGGAGGGTTAGATGGAGAGTGTGCTAAGGGGTTGGATGGGGGAAGCCATAGAGGTGACATGAGGGATGCTATTCGACAACACCTCATTGGTTGCAAACCTAAAGGGGGGATCCTAGGATGCTTGATGGGGGGCTATGAGAGATACTTTAGGGATTTAAAATCCATCTAAGGGATCCTAGGGTGGAGGGTGAGAGAGAGAATCCAAAGACTCCAATCCAAGAGTTGTTAATAACTAGCTAAAGATGATAATGCATTAAATGCAAAATATCTCATTTTAGCTAATCTTGAATAATATCTAGATTTTTTTTTTTCTAAACCCTATCACTACCGTCACTCCGTGTGAGCTCCCAATCTCGAAAGTCAGCCTAGTTAGTGTCAATTTTATAAGTCCCAGATGCTCCAGTTGTGTTGGTCCAGTTAGAACCAAATTACGAGAAGGATAAAGGGTCAAATCAGGGTTGTTTGGCCAAAAAAGATTTCAGATGTGAATTGAAGGGGAAATGGTAAAATTGATCCGAGGGTGGCCTAGGGATAGATGGCCCCAAGTCCAGGTGATTCACAGCTTTTGATTACGCGAGATTATGGTAGCCGAACAGGAAATTAGGTCAAAAACCATTTTTCGAGCGGGTCAACGAAATTGTATAGGGAATGCTACGGGATTTTCTGTAAAATGCTGTCTCAGGTCATATTTCTGAGATTTGAAGTTTGGGGAGTTTGGGAGCTATAGAGACTGACAGATTGGTTGCTAGATTCTCAAGCAACTGTCGGGAGCTTTTCGAAGCAGAGTCGCTTAAACAAATTAAGTCTCTATAACTACTCAAAGCTGAGTGAAAATGGATGACCAAACCTTTCTTGAATCAAGGGTTTGTGAAATGTTTTTCTAAGGAAAAAGGTAATTCTAAGAAAATGACCCTGACTTTACTGCATTCTGAGTCTGGGAGAACTTTTAAGGGCATTTCGCTTGTCAAATACAAACAAAATGCATTTTTTCTAGGTTTGGGCAAAAATGACTTTTTTGGTCCTGGCTTTTCTGTAAATTAGTATAGATCTGATAGTCTCGCAGCTCTGAATTCACTATGGTGTGGCCACTGACTATCTAAATTTCTAATCTCAGATGTGCTCTTAGGAGCTGGTCGAGCACCTAATTTTGAGATCTGATTTATTGTGCTTTTTGGAGTATTTGAGGGAATCTTGGTAGATAGATTTTACGAAAACCCTTACTCCTTAGACAACTTTTCGAAGGCCTCGCGATTCTGAAGAAATTGACACAACTAATCCTGATTTAGAGGTCTGGAGAATATTATGGCTCTATAAGAGCAAAAAGTAAAAAAGTCAGCCTTTTGACCTTCTGGGGAAGATTTGAGATTTCACAGAGGTTTGAACCTTGAAACTCATTTATCAAACCTGGAGATTTGAAGCTAAGGCCGAGGCCAAGATATGACGACTGACCATTTTGAATTCGAAGATCGGATGAGTTTCTAAGAGCTTTAACAAGGGTTATTTCTTAGTTAGGGTTATCATAGATTGAGAGATTGGCTGTTACCGTTCTTGAGCAGTGTCTGACTTGTGATGAGTCCTTTGAAGAAGAGAGACTCAGGGGTGTATAGTTTTTAAATTACACCATTTGGACCACATGAGAGGCTCTAGGAGTCCTTTGAGGGTCCATAGGTCATTCTCTGAGTATAAAGGTAAAATGGTAATTTTTTGCCCGCAGGTCCAAAAAGGTGAAAATGTGAATTTTTTTTCCTGTGATGCTTCATGACAAGAAGGCTTATGTAGGCAAAGAAATTCAGTGATCTGGATGACAGATAGTGAGTATTAAGCCTTTAAAGGTAAAAGGGCAAAATGGTAATTTTTCCATCTATGAAACTTTGCTGAAGAAAGGCTTATAGGAGGTGGAAAACTCATTGATGACATGAATGGGGTTCTAAATGTGGACCCTCAAAGTCTCGTTGGTGCTTTTGAGTGAAATTAGGGTTTATCCTGAAATTATGCTTTTTGGCCTGTAATAAGGTGCTTTGACTGATTCAGTTGCGATTGGAGTATCTGGAAAGACTTCTTTGGGGATGCCTAACCTCTTAGAGTCCAGGTTTGCTCTTCCTAAGTTATGGGTGCTTAAAGTCTTGATGCCTAAATGTTGTTATGATGTCCTCATGCTATCACATGACCTGAGTCAAAATTTGGGTGCTGACATGGATGATAGTGCCTTGCCCCACATCATTGTGACAAATAAGGAGTTTGCCCTAATGAATGTTATCTCACGAGTGTTTCCTACTGCCACACATTTGTTGTGTAGGTGGCACATCAGAAAGAATGTGCTTGCAAAGTGTAAGTTATTTTCGAGAAATGAAGTGTGAGATTTGTTCATGACCTACTGAAATCTAGTGGTTGTGTCACCAACAGAAGAGGATTACCACAACCATATAGCACTATTAGAGAAGCAGTTCAGTGTGTATCCAGGTGCACTTGACTACGTGAGGAGTAATTGGCTAGATACCTATAGGGATAGGTTTGTTGCAGCCTAAATATACCAAATTATGCATCTAGGGCCACAACGATGAATAGGTATAGTTGTTTTTTGTTTTTTGTTTTTTATTCTACTTACAATTGTTTCTCATTGGTTGGTACTTAACTAGTTGTTCCTTATACTGCCTATAGGGTTGAGACTGCCCATGCTAGGTTGAAGAGGCAGTTGGGATCTAGTCAGGAAAATTTTGAATCATCTTGGTCGAACATACACAACATGCTACTGTTACAGCATACAACAATCAAGACATCATTCGAGAAATCAAAGATGGTCGTTTAACACAATTTCAGGCTATCCAAGTTTAGGGAGCTTCGTGGGAATGTCTACATTACTGCACTTGAGAAGATACTTGATGAGACAAAGCGAGCTGATTTTATTGGGATTGACTTTTTTACATGTGGATGTCAGCTTAGAAGCACCCACGGCCTCCCATGCACCCACGGAATTGATGAATATAGTAGGTAGGGGCATCCGATCCCACTTGATTTTGTGCATCTTCATTGGTGTAAGCTTGACATGTAACCCACCTCGAACCATAACCATGCAAGTGAGGTTGATCCTATCGAGGAATTGGATATTTTTAAGCAGGTCTACGCATAAGCTGGCGAGTCAAGCAAGACCCAACTACTTAAGAAATTGAGGGGGTTGATAAATCCAAAGAGTACACATATAGACAAACTAGAGATCAAATCAACAATGCGAGGTAGGTCACTTGAAAAAATAGATAAATTTACTCGACATGAGCCATCCGTATTTGAGAGAGTACCATTGGTGCATAATAACTACTCCCTGGTGGGTATCGCTTCAATGGATGCCAGCTCGTTGCAGTCGATGAGACCAACCCGACAGAGAAGAGGGAAGGAGAAGGTAATTAGTAGGTTTGTTATTGTGTAAGTGAAGTTGATTTTTCATGTCATTGCTCAGGTATTATCCCTTCTGTTACAGGTCGTTCATCCATCGTTAGTTCGATTATCGTCCTATGATACTTATATCAGGCACTTTCTAAATGACATGTCAATTTATTCAACATATTGTAGATGTAGAAGCCGATGGAAATTGTGGGTTCTAGGTGCTTGTCATCTTGTTGGGCATGGGAGAGGATAGTTGGCCACAAGTTCATAGGGACTTGTTATAGGAATTAGATAGTCACAGACAATATTATAAGCCAATTTTTTGTGGGTTTACAGCAGTGAATGGGATTAGGTTTTTTATTGCGTACTTCAAGAAAGGTCCATTATACGAGCATTGGATGACCATGCCAAAATGTGGACACCTGATAGCCTCTTGTTATAATGTTGTACTATACCTTTTCAGTGTGCAATAGTGTCTAACGTTCCTACCACTCTAATCCGACCTTATACCTATTGCTGCTTGGAAAGAACTTGCTATAGGCTTCGTGAACAATAACCACTTTGTACAGGTAAATGTTTATGCATATGGTTCTATTACAGTCAATCATGTTCAATAGTGTTTAACTTCACTGTTTATTATGCGTGCAGGTCTTCCTCATGCTCGGTCATCCTATCTTACCCATCACGACATATTGGCATAAAAACCGACGCGATAATGTGTCGGGATGAACACTATATTCGTATGAACCAAGAATTGAAGAATTCCAATATGTGGTTAGCAGAGATGTAGTAACACAAGAGATGTTGGATTTGACTAACGACTGACTAAGCAGGAAGACAGCTTAGATGTATCTCGCACAATGCATTGATTGTGCAGTTTTGTATTGACTACTTGTATATATAATTGATAGTTATTACGTCATTTGTAGTAACACATTCCTTTGGTAATTAATGTTAATATTATTTTAGTTTTTATACTTCAAAACTCCATATGCTCCATCACTAACTCACAACCAGTCCTACAATCATGTATTATTAATATACTTGGAAATGGCATATGCCTACAGCTGCGATCTTTTATTTTTTAGATGTATCATCCTCACATACAATCATTTTATTTTATTTTTTTCATTGAGCAATTGAGATCTTTTAATGTGTGGTTTTAAAGTATAAAAATATAATCAGAATAACAAGTAAAGAAGGAATGTGAACAAACAAAATTGT
The DNA here is from genome assembly GCA_025762735.1 of Platanus orientalis. Classification (NCBI taxonomy): domain Eukaryota; kingdom Viridiplantae; phylum Streptophyta; class Magnoliopsida; order Proteales; family Platanaceae; genus Platanus; species Platanus orientalis. The sequence goes on along the minus strand of JAOXJP010000003.1, from coordinate 11,102,425 downwards.
GATTTATATAAATAGGGTCATCGTTGAACAAAATAGTACAATGTATTAGGGGCCTCATCCCCTATAAAATATAAAATATAACTCTTTAAATAAAAAGGAAAACAAACTATGTCTCTATGATCTATATGATTGATTTATTCCTCTATCTATACATATTCCCTGGTGTTGTTGTCGTGGGCTCACCACGATAGATCACAAAATCCTAGACCCATATAATTGCAAACACCAAACTATTGTGCGGGGTCCTCTCAGGATGAACCTCTATGACTGGTCTCAGTAAAAACATGACCAACTCAACATGCTGAAATTAAGCACAAATAAATATAATATTAGTTGCAATAAAAAAGACTAACTAAATCGAGAGAAATACGAATGTTGAAATGATATACTTCCTCTACCGTGTATAATTGTCCGGTGCTCGTCTACTGAGGCTGTGGTGCTCCATGCGATCTATAGTCTGGGTTCTTCACGTATCGATGTGATATGAGTGCATATCAGTCTATATAGCCAAGCACACAATCGTCAAGGTAACGTGAAGGTAGGGATCGATGCTCGACGAAGAGTACGTGGCTTTGATATATCGCCCACACTTCCTCGTAAAAAACATAATAGGAATGGTATGATGATGTAGTGGCACCATGTACTGGTTGTCTCGAGGCCCGTGGGATAGATAAAATGATTTGTCGTCGCCCAAACTGTCTTTGGACCCGCATCGGATGATAGGGCTTCACGATGTCAAGGCATTTAAGCATGTCATGGTAGTATGCAATATCAAGTAGTGGATGATACTACCTGCAATCATTGTATGGTGACCACATGACCTGCACAAGTTAACATATACGTCAGACAAATAAAATATAATTACAGAAAAAAAGTATTGAACTATACTATATAAAAATAAATACAATACCTCGGTGGGGCCCCATGCATCAATGAACTCCTGGACTGCCTTCTCATTATCTATAAGACAACCTGTCTCTCAGCGTAGCTTATAATGCAGGATGCATGGCTGGCAGGGCTAATAGTCCATGTTCCTATGCGAAACAATGATGGGAAAGTGCTCGTATATCCACCCTTCATCAGCGTAAGGTACCCGGTGATCTATTGTACCTCCATCCTGCTAGCAAACCCCAACTGTTGATATAAATATACCAGCACGTCTGCTCCTCATGCATAAGTATGTACGCTATCGAGCTTTTCCAAGCAATGGAGGTAACCGATCGACACCCGACTCATTGTTTTATCCATAAACAACGTGCACCTGAGAAGAGAGAGCAAGTATGCATTAGCGGAGCATTTGATCACCTCGTCACCACAGTCATTAGTCACCCCCTGAAATCTTCTCCATAGCCACTCCATCCTTACGAACTAGCCACGTGCAGATCTAAAGTCCTTGTTGGCCTCCTCCTCCATCACTTCAAGTGCATGAGATATTAATGTTTGTGCCTCATCCGCCAAGCTGGGGGAGATAGTATTCCCAACCACGAGAATAGAAAGTAGCATGCTCACATCATCCAGCGTGATAGTCATCTCCTCAAATAACATGTGGAAAGTGTTCGTCTTAGAGTATTACCACTCGATAAATGTAGAGATGACGACACGGCTCACTATCCAGTACAAACTGTGAACCAGTGGGAATAGTCCAGAATGCTCAATATATCCTTGCCATAACCCATTCCATAACTCTGGATGCTTGTACGTCCACTCTGCTACCTTCATTTCATGGCTGATACACTTCAGCAACGACCGCTTTTGTAATTGAAACAAATACTATTAATACGTTGGGTATTATTAATAAGTATAAATTTTCAATTTTAAAAACATTACCTCATGCTGTCATATAAACGCAACAACGTGTGTGGCATAGCTAGTGAGGAGCGTCGAGTCTATAGGCTCTTAGGGGATAGATGCAGTAGGAACGAAGTACTCATCTTTGGCGTCCATATCTGGCACATGTCATATTATGTTAAACGTGCACAATAACAAATTAAGTATTTTAAAAAGATATATTTTTTTAATAAAAATTTTAATTTTGCAAATTTTTTCAATTTTAAATTATATTAGAAAAAATTATAATATAAAGTATTTTAATTTTTTTACATTATATTGTAATTTTTTTAAAAATTAGTATTTCTAAATTATTTAATTAACTACTTTAAATTGATATAAAGTATTTTTTTAATTAGTATTTTTAAATTAAAAAAAATAGTTTTTTTTATTTTTTTTCTTGTTCGGACAGGCCAGCCGAGTAGGCCTATCCCACTCAGAATGACCAGTCCTAGCAGACCGCCTGTAGTGACAACGAAAACTTTGTTAAAAAACTAGGTTTTTGAAAGAAAAAAAAAAGACTTTTTTTTTCAAAAAAAATAACACCTAAAGAGTTCTCTAAACAGATACATACCTCCGGCTGCCACAGTCCTCCTTTCCAGTTTAGATTTGTCAGTTGTCGTCGACCTGGCTCTCCCGCCGACCATTTCTCTATTTTGTCTTCCATCACCGACCATCTCTCTTGCACGAATAAGGAGAGGGTTTAAGAAGAAATGGGTTTGAATTCAAAGAGAATGTGAGGGAGAGGGAGAATGAGAGGTGTGAGATGGGGATCTTTACATTAGGGGTTGGGGGGAGACGAGGGGAGCTTAGAAAAAACAGAGGTGTTGGAGTGAAGCTTGAGAGAGTTTCAATGTTTTGTAAGAGATGTGGGAGAGGTTTATCTAAAAGGGTATTATGGGAACTGTAGGAGGGGTGCTTACTCACTTACTTAGAAAAGAGGGAAAATGAGGAGGACTTAGAAATTTGATCAATGTGAGTAGAAGCTCCCTTTGCAAAAATAGGCTTTGTCAAGCAAGCTGTCACTAGTTGGTATGGCTTAAATCTGACTGGTGATGATCTCAATTCAACCACACCGACTCTTTTGGCTAGTCAACATATCATTGCCCTGGTGGTTGCAGCATCGTCTGATTCACCACTCTCAAAGAGAGGTCATGGGTTCCAACTTGGATTTTATACGCCGACCCTAACCTCCTCTAACCTCTGCTGAGGGTTAAATGGGCGGAAACATCAGTGCTGAAAATGATTTACACTTTTTGGGGGTGTGTGTAAATCATTTCTGACACTGATGTGGCCGCCCCTTTACCTCGGTGGAGGGTAGCATTGGTGTAGAAAATCCTCGCCGCATGGGTTCAAGCCTCCTCAACAGAAAAACCGAGATTTTATTAAGAAGCGGGTTGGGTCTTGGGACACAAGACCCAAAGAACACTGAAAAGATTAAGTACGAATGGATTTCATACTGATGCATCAGAACGGTGTCAGGGGGTGGACACATCAGCACTGAAAAGTGATAAGCGCCCCCCCACCCCCCCCAAAAAAAAAAAGTGTAAGTCACTTTACAGCACTGATGCCTCAGCTCCTTGGTGCTGTTTGAATGCATCATTACAAACTTCATTTGTAGGTAATCCAAGCCCCAAAGAGCATCCTTAATTTGTGCCATATTAGAGTATTTTTATCGGAGCTTTTCTCTTATCTTATTAATTGAAAACCTTGTGGGCCTGCTGATTGGTGGGAGAGGCAATGTCAATGTATGATTGCAGACAAATGCTTTTGAGTATGGATCGGATTCAAACCAAAAAGGATCCTCTCCTGCCGCTTATGACCTGTTAAGGTCCTATCTAACAGGTGGCACGACACGATTGATGAAAAAAAGTGAAATCATCTTTCAAAAATTGTAATTCACTTTTTCCTGCCAATCGTGTTGTGCCACATGTTAGACTGGACCTTAACAGGTCATAAGGCAGCAGGAGAGGATTCGGATTCAAACACATGAGAATGCATTGGCTTTTCTCTTTCTTTATTTTCTTTTTTTTTTGGATCACCTGATAAATATAATAGAAATATATGGTTGTGAATTGTGATCACCTGGAATATCTTTAATATGAAGACCCATCAATAGTGGGTCCTAAAAAGAGTACTCTAGGCCAGAAGTTTGTCCTATTATTGCCCTTTCAAAAGTTGATAGAGAATACCATTTGTATAAGCTTCTTTGATGGACAACAAGTCCCATCATTTCTTGAACCTCTTATATAATAGTCTTCACTAAGAGAGAACATGGGGTGGAATCCTATGGGTGGAGATTGACTAAAGCTATCAATGCATCAAGTTAGCTTGGTTCAGTTCAGAGCTCAACTGGTGATCATGAGCTGAGCCTGAATCTCCAATTGAGCTCGTTTAGGTAAGTGAGTCTGAGCCAAGCTCTACTAGGCTTAGGTTGCCAAGAGCTTGGTTCATTAAGGATCTTATATATCAATATAACTTATGATATTATGTTTAAATAGGTTTGACTGGGGTATTGGGCTTTAATATCAGGGACTGAAGCAATAACCTTGAGTGTGGTGAGTCGAGTCGAACTTGAGCGAAGCTCAATGTCTCGGCTCAGTCCAGTCCTTGTGTGATGAGCCTTAGCTGAGTTGGACAAATCTCAGCTCAGCTCGACTCGTTGACACCCCTTAGTAGGCATATCTTTTTGAGGCAACTGTCTTACTTTTTATGGCTTGGTTCATGAGTTTAGTGCCTACCAGAGTCATTAAGGGCCCAGTCCAAAAAGAAAAAGATATTTTGAATTCCGGGGAGGCTTTTCTACATTCGGCCTACAAAAACACCTAAATCAACCGCAAGGTGGGGGTTGGGGGGGGGGGGAAGTGTTTTACACACTCTCCCAAAAAATCACTTTCAGTGTTGATGTTTCCACCCGCTTGACCATCGGCGGACACGGGCAGAGGTTAGGGGTCAGCGTATAAAATCCTCACCGTTTGAATTCTCATTCATGGTTCTATGCTTAGCCATATTTGGCGGGACCCCAACAACTTGAAAGGATCACTGGTTGGGGATAATGTGATTATTATCTGTTTGGTCAAGAAGTTGTAAAGAAACAACTGTAGCAACCACCGAGGGGCCAGTTTGAAACGTGTAGTTAGGGAAAATAGAAATCCTTAAAGAAGAGTTTCAATTGAAACATCAGCAATATACCTTTTCTAATACAACATGGTATAGTTTTGTGACAGTTGATTGTCTAACAACATATCTTCGAACACATGGTCTTGACTTCATTATGAAATGTTTGTCTAACAGAAGGAGGAGAAAAAAAAAAAAAAGAAAACCCTAAAATGGCAGCTACTAGCTCAAGGTAAGAATCGTCATCTTCGTGTGATCTTTCCATGCTAATTCGACGTTGAATTATGTATCCGTCTCACAATAACATTCGTGAATAAATGTTTCAACAATTCTAATATGTACACCAAACCCCAACTTATAAAATAGATAGATTTATTAGATAAAAGGTCGAGGCTAGCTTTCCTCGTTGCTCAGGAGTCAGGAGGGAAGAAGACTTCAATAATTTATAATGATAAATAATAGAGCTAATCTAAAAATACAACAAGATCACACACCCCAATCCCAACCAATTTGGAAGCTACAAAGCTAATTAGCTTAACATGAGCTCAATTTCAACCTTAATTTCAATGGGCATGTGATGAATTGGCAACAATTTAAATTGAATCAAAAGAAGATATGAACTACATGTATTAACTAATCAAGATTGCTCTTGCATCCGCATGTAGTCGGCGTAAAACCGCGGGTAGTTTTCTTCGGGGTGGGCGACATATGCATAGCCACCATGGCTGGAGATGTCAAGACCTGCAACTTCATCATCAGATGATATCCTCAGGACCTTCAGCTTATGGAGAGCATAGAAGAGAGGCCCCATTGTCAAACTTACCCAGCCAACAATTACCAAAACTTCAACCACTTGGGATCCAAGCAACCCCCAACCCCCTCCCATAAGCACCCCATATGGCCTCTCTACGCCACTCTCCCCTGAATCATAAGCTTGAATCACAAATTCCCGTTTGGCAAACAACCCTGTAAATATAAGACCCCATGCCCCACAACCCCCATGCAACTGGGTTGCCTCTAATGGATCATCGAACTTCAATTTGAGTGCCACCACATTAAGCCCAATCAAGACCCAAGCTGCAAAAAACCCACACACAATAGCTGCCCATGGCTCAACCACCGAGCACCCGGATGTGATCGCAACGAACCCACCAAGCACCCCATTGCAAACATCCAATGCATCCCAATGACCCACAAGCAATCGCCGGCCGAATAAAGTCACAATGCCGGCAGTCGAGCCGGCCAGCGTAGTTGTGACAGCAGTCCGGCCTACTCCAGTCCAATTGCCTTGATCGGTTGTATTGGGATATGAAACAAGTATCTTATCGAATGAACCCGGGTTGAACCCAAACCACCCGAACCACAACAAGAACGTCCCAAGCACCACTAGAGTTGCATTATGACCACGCATTGGCACAGGCTTACCAAACGCATCAAACCGGCCGACCCGGGGGCCTTCAATGAACGCGCCCCACAACCCGGCAATTCCACCCACCAAATGAACCACACCGCTCCCTGCAAAGTCAATTGCGCCGGAGCCAAACAACAACCCACTTGAACTGGGGCTGAGCCAACCACTAGACGACCACACCCAGTGAGCCACTACTGGGTAAACAAAACCAGTAAGGAAGAATGAAAAAACAAGGTATGCACTGAACTGCGTTCGCTCAGCTATGGAGCCACTCGTAATTCCGGCGACAGCGATGGCGAAAGCCCATTGATATAGAAAGAAACTGTAATCGTAGGTGTCATTTGGGATGTCTTTGAGGGCGAAAAATCGTGAACCTATGAAGGGATTCGAATCGGAGCCGACCCCGAAGGCGAAAGCAAAGCCGAAGAGGTAGTAGGAGATGCTACCGACGACGGCATCGACGACGTTGGTGAGCATTATATTCATGGTGTTCTTAGCTCGGACTGAACCAGCACAGAGCATGGCAAAGCCAAGTTGCATTACAAAGACGAGGTAAGCTGAGAAGAGGAGATAAATGGTGTTAATGGAGTCTGTTACACTGGCTTCCCATGAAACCTCCATGGTTGTTGTGGAGAGAAACAGAGAGAAACAGAGAGGATAGAGCAAGAAGGGAGCTAGTTGGATTTTTCTATGGGTATTGTACGTTGAATGGTAGTTGGCATGTCTGTAGCCACCAGTTATGGGTGGTTAGCTGTGGATATAAATTCAAAGTCATACAAATATCAGTGGATGGATTTACAGATCGGCCGAGTCGACTCGGTTGACTGGGGTCAGAGTGTTGAACTTGTAATCTAAGTTATCTAACACTGCAAACTCGAGGGGTTTTCGTTTGGTCAAAAAGGGGTCGTGACTCGGTGATTCGGAAAATCGTTCCGAGTTTGGGTCCGAGTTTTCGGGAATCCACTTGTTCCATGTCCTCACCTAAATTATTGCCTTTGCTAGGCCTTCTAATAACTACTAGTCGTGCGAAACAAAATAGTTTATTGCTTTTATTCTTAATAGCATGAAATGAGTCAATCGTGGATGACAAGTTATTAGTAGTTTTTTTTGGTAAATGACAATTTATTATGTTATTAAAGGTATTTAGATATTGAACTAGCTTCTAAGAGATTTTTCATTAACAATACCACAAAAATAAAAATAAAATAAAATACTTTTTCATTAACAAAAAAGAGAAATATTAAAAGATATTAATTCAATTTACAATTTCTTATACAAAAAAAAAAAAAAAAAATCATAAACACTTATTTCAAGCACTTATGTCTATTCTTTTCACACGCAAAAATTTCCTTCTAAATTTTTACAGAAAAAAAAAAAAAAAAAACTTTCATATGCATCTTTAAGGGACACGTGTTTTAAATCTTGGGAAAGGATCTGTTACACTCAAAACAATAAGTTCCTCTATGTCCCCACACTACAGGCTAACACGTAATAGTTTTTCTGGAATTTGGTGCCTTCTTAAAATTGAGAGCAAATACTCATTTGAACACTTTTCTATAGTTTTAACCCTATAAGCCACATTTTTATCACCTCAGATTTGGCGCAACCCCCTCAAGGTGAGACTAAGTCAGCCCATCATCAAGGGCCAACGCTGATACATCAGCACTGAAAAAATGATTTACACTTTTGGGAGATGCTTTTCACTTTTTGGTGCTGATGTGTCGAAGCCTGATGCTGGCTGACTTAGTCTCACCTAAAGGGGTTGTACCAAATCAAGGCATTTTTATGGATATATTTCTTCTTTTTTTTATTTAAAAACTGTTTTTACGGTTCTAACCCTGACTTCTGTGTGTGGAGACATGAGGGGACAGACAAATTGGGTGTAGCAGATCCTTTCCCTTAATTTTTTTTTTTTTTTTTGATAACAATCCCTTAAGGCTGTGTCTGGATGCCCGGATTTGGGCCAAATCCGGTAGAACCCGGGGTAGGATTCCATTGATTTGACGGATTCTACACATCTGGTTGCCCAGATTATAAACCTATCGATTTTCGTGTAAATCTAATGGAATCAATTTCTTTGTATTTTTTTTGTTTTCCTTTTCCATTTCAAAAGGTCAGATTTGTGACCAAATCCAATGGAAACTCCTCCTTGTTTTGTTGACCGTTGATCTTTCATGGATTCCAAAAAAACTGTTTTTTATTTCTTGGCAATCAAATGCCAAATAGGATTATTGTATTGCATTTAATTCCTT
>JAOXJP010000003.1:11059765-11085445 GCA_025762735.1 Platanus orientalis | reverse complement strand
ATATATCATTTCATTTTATAAAAAACCTAAGATGACTTCATTTCTAATTTTAGTTAACAAATCAGCATAAATCTGAACAAATTCATTTTGACCTATTGCCTTATGTTTACAAATGCCTTGGAAATTTAAAATGAAATGAAATGAATGCATTACAGGTGGATGCCAAACAGGCCCTAAGTTTTCAAAACAGAAGGGGTAAAAACTGTCAAGCTGCTCTTAATTTTTTTAAAAGAAGCTCAAGAGAAAAATATTATTTGATAAAAAAAGCCAGAGAACACGAAAGTGGAAGCATTGTTCGTACTACATGACTGAAATAGTTCGTGTTCAAACCATTTAATTCAATTTACATATTTAAGTTGTCGTTAGCATCGTTGGTGGTACGGGTTCAAGTCATGGAAATAGCCTTTTCAAAAATGGAAATAACGCTGCGTACATCTAGCCTTGGGTCATCTTTTTTTTTTTTGGCTGCAAGTTCAAATCTCCCTACGAACACAATTCTTCTCCCAGGCACTTTGTGTACATGTATGCACATTCTAAGGATTCACACCTAGCTCCCCCATGTTTATTGATCAAGAATGTTCCTGTCGAGGATGAGTATTGAAATTAAACCTTGGGATTATCTGTGAGGCTTGACATTTACGAAAAAATTCAGCCACTATTGGATTTAGTTTAAAGTATTAAACCATTGGGTACTGTGATCACAAACAAAAATTGGGATTTTGTGCTTGTACGATGTGACTTCCTACCCATAAGAGTGTTGACAATTGTAGATGGTAGATTACTCATAGTTTGGTCTAGTCCATTTTTCTCATCCACCATAAATAAATAAATAAATAAAGCAACTCTGCATGATGTTACAACTCATATGTTCTGCTACGTGTCTTCATTGCAGCTTATACCTCAAAACCAAAGTAATCTTATCGGTCATGAAACCAAATGATTTCCACTACAATTATACTACCAATGATGCATTATTCTTATTCTTATTATTATTATTGTCTTTGATGCTTCAACTTGCACCATATCACTTGTCAAGACCCTGTGCACATGACCGAATCATCTCCGTTGATTTCTAAAATTATCAGTAAATGATTCAATCTTTTTTAATCTTGCTACTCAGCCATCAGCACATTCTCATTTTAGAAAAAAACTCATTTCATATATGTATTGTTTTCTTAGCTGGGGAACATTTTGCTCCAAATATGACAGATCATATATTCATTTTATAACGTTCCTCTTTCAATTAATAGTATGTACTGATGATAGAGGACTCTAGAAGCACATCACCCATACCTAAAAAATAGGGAAAAAGTAAAATAACAAAGCACATCACCATTTCATCCACCAAGTTTTAATTCTGTGAACATATTTCAGTTCCTCCTTATGGATAATTGTATCTGTGATAATAAAAATGATCATTCTAGAACATTACTTTGTTATCAATATTAACATTTCTCTAATTTCTATCCTGAACTTTATTAAACTTATACTCTGTATATTCTATTTTACTCTAATTTATTTTAAACCCTTTGATTCTAGAGCTTTCCTTCATAATCATGATTTATATTTACTTCCCAAGTCCCATCAATTGAAACTATATCATTGGCATGTTGCACATATATATTAAGAGACCTCCTTATATGCTTATTCAACTTATTTATTAATGCCAAAGATACATGCTAGGTACCAACCCAAAGTGTTAAAACACTGTTATTGAAAACTTGCTAGTCTTTTCACAAGAAATTTTGACACAAATTACCCCTATCCTTAATTTTGCAGCCACCTGTAATGAAATCGTTTCATTTGAGTTTCCTAAGGCATTTGTAGCTATGAGGGGATGGTTCGTAATGATCTCATTCAGATTTGCAAGTTATTTCATTTTATGTATTGAAAAATCTAAGATGACTTCATTCCTAATTTTAGTTAATAAATCAATATAAATTTGAATGACTTCATTACTAACCATCACCCCATGGTTACAAATGCCTTGGAATACTCAAATGAGATGATTACATTATAGGTGGTTGCCAAATAGGCTATTAGTATATCAACTTGACACACAACTTTTTTTGTTCCTTGCTCAAAACACACTAGATAATCTCATGAGGTACCATATTATTACCATGTAATATGCTTTCTATAAATCAATAATGATTAGGAGTGCCAATGAGTTGAGTTGAGCCGTGCTTCGCCTGCTCTGTTCAAGCTTATCACACGAGTATTGAGCTTAGGCTCAAGTTTGGGCTTGGATTGGCTAGCTAAACCCAAGCTTATTGTGTTAGGCCCAATTTCAAGGCCCAATCGCCCGTGAGCTAAACCAACTCTTAAAACTAAAGATATTGGTTGAAATAGGCTTGATAGCCCATAAATCGAAGTCTTCTCTCGAAGATGCCAGCTTGCTAAGTTGGTAAAGTTTGTGGGTGTTTTACCACAGACCTGGGTTCAAAACCCATCTTCACCTATATTTACCTATATAAAAAAGTCCTCTCTCACTCTATATCTACATATAATATATGAATATGTAATACCATTAATGACCTGAGCCTAATGTAGTTTTGCAAGCCTCAAACAAAGCTCAAGCTCAGCTCCTAACGATCTTATCTGAACTAGCTTGGTTTATTGACATAAATCTAAGTTGACTTTTTTGATATTCTAGTTTCATGTTTTAGTCTAATTTATTGAACTCTGAATATCTTCCTTATTCTTATACATAGGTATCATGATGCTTTTTTTTTTTTCGCTAGTTAAACGTAAATGGTTAATTTATTAGTAGGTGAAGGCAGGTTTTGAACCCAGGCTGTGGTATGACGTGCATAGACTTAACCAACTTAGCAAGCTAGCATCTTCCACCATGATACTTTCTATTCATCCAGTCTGGCATTGATCTTGACAATTTAGTTAAATAGGATTAGTAATGCCAGGGGACTCTTTTTTGTCTTCATCTTTCTAAAAAATTTTCTAATTTTAAACAATTAAATCCTTCAAAAGTATTTATGGTATTCAAATTTTTTGATACCATTGATTTCTTTTAGACTGACAGGTGATGCAAGTTTGAATCATCTATAGTCAGATTGAAGATATATCCCCTAGGTACAATCCAACATGTAACATGATAATTGACAAATGATACTTTGGTTATATATATTCTTTTACCCAGTTTTGAAAATTAGACCTGATTGGATCAGGTGATCCAACCTAGTTTGACCAGAACTGACACCCAAAACAGTTTAATAGAAGCTTAAAATCGCAATCTGTCAAGACCAGCATATGACCAGTAAAATTGATAGAAAAGACCAGAACCAACTGGGTTTTATGAACCTGGTTCTAATAAAACCAACAAGTTTTTTTTCTGAAAAATTAAAAGAAAAGAAAAGAAGAAAAATGTCTTTCCAAAATCCAATCCCATTTTTCCTGAATTGTTTCATATTTTGATATTTTATCACATTTTTTGGTATATCTAAAAGATTGAACCTGGTTATAGCCCTCTAATGCATTACGAGTTGTTTTAGTTTTTGCAATTTTATAATATTTTACTTATGTTTGAAGTAAACCACGACTAGATCATATGAACCAATGGTTGAACCTGATTGGACCTCAACCATCTACCTTACCAGCTCGATGGTAGTCCTGTTCTCGAAAACTTTGATTTCTTGAGGGAAGAAAATGTTCTGTGATGAAAATGTGTGTGTAGTGTGTATTGATAGGTTTTTTGGACACGAGTACATGATCCCTATCATGTGGCATCCGTACTCACTAGATCCTATTTAATAATTTTAAAAAATAACTCTCGTTATCTTTCTTAACTTATTGTCCTTCATTATGTTTATTTCTCATTTTAATACACAAATACATTATTTAATTATGGATTCATTAATTACTTAGATTGTAGGCAACTGAGTGCATCATTTAAAATGCTGGTGCCATTTTGAATGAAATTTTTGGGTGTCAATAGTTTAATCAATAGGTCCTCTTACCAGCCTTCACAACATAGGACACGTGTCTTACAAGATTTCAACCCATTTCTCTCGGGCAAAGAGTGTTGGTTCAATTTCATTCTACTAAAAGTTTCACATAACAAATATCCATTAGAAGAATGCTAGATATCCATTGAGGGAGAAGTATTGCATTCCATTTGAAGAAAAATTCTTCCATTGCCACTAGAGCTTCCAATGAAATTGGCACATAAGAGAAATGAAGAGCAATACTAGAACAGTTGGAGATTAAGGGTTGTTTGGTTTTGAATATTAGAATTGGATTATTGTTTATCATTATGGATTCCCATAATCAGAATAGAATTATGAGAATCCCATTTGGTTACCTGTTTTTAGAAGTTGATTTTAAATAATATTTTAACCATTAGATTCTCAAATACGGCATGCGTATTATTGTTAGCACCGTATGAAGAAAAGAGTAAAGAAGTTGATTCAGGTAAACACCTTTAACTTTTTTATTTGTTTTGTGCAGAATCAACAAAAACCACTATGATATTTGTTTTAAAACGGGCTTAAGAATTATGTTCTTGAGCACATATAATGTGTGCCTGTGGGTTTTTAGTTATGATATTTGTTTTAAAACGGGCTTAAGAATTATGTTCATGAGCACGTATAATGTGTGCCGTGGGTTTTTAGTTTATGTGAGTTGACCGATGTTTTTTGTTTAATAAGAGCATTCACTGTAAAATAGCTTTTTAGCTACAGTAGCGAGTGAAAAACTTGAATTTCATTAAAAAGAATCTACATCCGATTATTCATTTTGACTAAAAATATACATATAACTACACTCATCAGCTAAAAGTATCAGAAATTGTGACTAAAGTTATAAATTTAAAACAAAATTTTTATACCATTTTATTTGATCATCAACAACACCTGTCAAACATTTTTAAAAGTTGTTAGTTAACAATAAATATTTAAATATATAATTTTTTAAAGTTATTAGAACCAAATGTAGAACCTTATATAAATTTTTTTTTATCAAAAATAGAAAAAATCCCGTTTTGAAAGGCAACATAGATAAAATATGCCTAACCGGATGTGAATGGTCGGGCGTCTTGTTATTATGCAAAGAAAGATGGGCATCTTAATCTTCTCTCCCTAATAAGGCTCCACTGTTTCGTTTCTATTCTATTCAATAGCGACGTGGAAAAACGTAGGCTTCAAGTGAGAGAAAGCAGAGGGGAGATGATTTTGCTGTTGGCCGTGGCGTCAACGAGAAGTAAAACACAAACGGGCCCTTCATCTTCCTCCCCCTCCCTCGCAGACTTCAAAACAACATTCTGCAACTCCATTATATTGATCTTGAAACCTCTCAGATTCCATTAGTCAGCTCTCTCATTCTCATTCTCTCTCTCTCTCTCTCTCTCAAGCTCCAATGCTAACGGCATTAGAAACAAATGCTGTACGAACATCGTAGAAACGGAAGAAGCCGGGAAGTTTCTTTGTTTATAGACAGCTTAAATTCGTGGAAGTTACGAGGAATGCAGCTCCTTTTCCTCCGAGTTTCGTCGGTGATTTTCACAGTAATGGAGCTCGATTGCAGATCTGTCGCTCTTGTTTCCTCTTTTGGAGGGATTTTAGGGTTTTGTTTGGCGTAGAGAGACGGCAGTGTTTGGAGTTGATGAGAAGTTAGGTTTTGGGAGGGAGAGGAAAAGATTTCTTTCTTTTTTCTCCAATTTTTTTTTCCCCGGGAAGCTTGGATTGGTCAATGAACCGCAGTTTAAGGGCTCGGGAATCGCAAATGCAGGCGTCTGTACAGCAGCGGCAGCGGCCTTGGCCGATGATGAAGGAGAAAGAGGAGGAGCTCGCTTTGTTTCTCGAGATGCGGAGACGCGAGAAGGAGGGGAATGACCTTCTACTTCTTCAGAACTCGGAAGAGTTTGATGCTCCCCTGGGTATGGTTTTGTTCCATTCCTTGGCTATTTTAGGTTGTCGAGGTTTTGATTTACTCATTGGAGGTTTAGTGCATTAAATTACCTTTAACTGATCTATAAATGGAAAATTGTGTGTCTGGCTTCTAATTAATTTGTTTAAGAATATGGCCTTTTTTTTTCGGTGAGTAAAAGATTTCATTGGAATTAAGAAATAGGATCCTGGGTCTTTACAGAACAGTGGCTATTGTTTCTGATGGTTTCTTTGGCTAAATTATGGGCTAGCATGTTGCCTTCTCTATAGATAAGAGAAAAGATGATGGACTCAAAATTGGAGCTAAGTTCTTTCATGGAAGTAGTATTTTATAGTCTTCCAAGGCCATGCTAGATGAGGATCATTCAAATATTTTATGACCTTCTCAGCATCATTCTCAATAATAATCGTCCTTACTCCAATATCTCTGGGTAAAATAAGTCCTGTTAAGATCACATTGGTTTCAACCACCTCAGATTCATCAAATTCTTCCTGCTTTGACTGGGTTGCTACGATTACTCCATCTTTATTTCTTGCAACTGCACCCATGCCAATTTTATTCTCACTTATTGAGCAGGTGGCATTTAGTTGTCCTTGGGAGATTCCCATTCCTTAGTTGTTTCTTCTTGTCCTCCTGTTTTCTTCACTGGTCCCCCACAGATCCTCCCAATCTGTCATCATCGTACATGACAAAGAAAGGATTTTAGCCGTATAATGTTGAATATTGTTAAAGATAAAATCATTCCTTGATTTCCAAATATTCTAACATAATATTGCAATACTTTGCTCTAGGGCAGTCTGCTGGGTGATCTGGGGAGTTGGGAAGTTTGACCTCCTTAATTTGGGATTTAGAAAGGAACCTTTGCATATTTGAGGACAAAATTTCCTCCTGTGATCATCTTGTGGGTTGTCTTTGACTTGCTGTGGGATTGGATTTTGATCTCTCCTGGCTTTGATGAGATTGAGTGGATTATTGCTTGGGATGAGTTTGGTCATTGTAATTCTATTTATTGCTGTTCTTGTGGTTGTGTCGGTTGTGTTGTTTTTTCGTTTTTCTGTTCTATATTTCTTTTGCTTTGGGTTTTTTATACCTTCCTGGTGAAAGCCTCTTTTTTGTTCCTTATGCTTGTCTTATTATATTATTCTTTATCTCTCATGTTATTATTATTATTTTTTACTTTAGCTTCTTTAAGAATATAACTTATTCTTGTAATTTTGAGTTTTTTCCTTTCATACTTTGTGTTTAGCATTTCCAAACAAGTTGCCACATCTTCATTGAACTATATTGTTGGAGTAGCTCCTAAGAAAGTTCTATAAGTCTTGCCGGACTTTCATCATTGAATTTTCATCTGTGCATTTTCTTCAGTCATCTTTGAAAACCTACAGACTAATTTCTCAACTTATAGTGTGATTCTAATATAAAATTTATAGAATTTCTATTCCTTTTCTAAAATAATAGCGTATCAGTATTTTGTTGCTGCAGGATCTAAACCTGGCAGTTCTCCCATATTCAAAATCGTGTCATCTACATCCGCATGCAAGACTGGGGCTGATGATTTCCTAAATTCTGAAAATGATAAAAGTGATTATGATTGGTATGTGGAAATATCTATTTAATTTGCAGTAAGATTGACTTTTTAATAGCATTTGTTTCTCCAACAGTTGATATTGCAGGGATTATCATTATCTTCAGAGATGGTCTTGTGAAGTTAGATTTGATATCTATGGCTAAAGTTACCAGTGAAAAAAAATCTAGCCAGTGCTATGCTTTTTAAATCCAAACTGTCACTTCCACTAAAGATGGAATTACCTCGATTGTTTCTCTGTATGTGTTGGTCCACCTATTAAATATATATATGGGATGATTGACTTTTATTGTTTTATTGGTGTCGAGATGTGTTGTATGACGCTGTCCTTAAGTGAAATTCGCTGCCCTTCTGCTGGAGACTGGTGCAGCAGGGTATGTTGCCAGCCATCGCCCTATTATTCAACGACAAAGACTCCTAGGTCTGTACAGTAATGGGAAGATTCTTTTCTTTGATTTAGTTTCTTCTCTGTCTCTTCAATGATATTGGACCTTCATTCCTAAAGAGACAGTCCAATGTTCCCTTTTCTTTCTATTGGGACTGTTGAACCCCCTTGATACTCCTTCCTTTTTTCTCATTGTAGTAAAAAAACGTTAGGGCTGTTGATACTCTCTTTCATGACCTTTGTTGGCCTTCTATATTAGGCACAAGAAACCCAAAACAAGTCTTACTAATTGGTAAGGGAGATACCTAATGTCTCTTTTGATAAAATAGGTTAAGAGAGCTTGCGTCACTCCATGAAATAAGAAAGAAAGAATAAAAGGAAATAAAGATGTAATGGTAATAAAAGAAGTGAGAGCAATAAAAAAGAGAGAAAGAAATCAAACTTTTTTTAGAAATAAACAAATAAATACACAACACCACCTCCATGGTTCCTATTACTTCTTAGATGAGAATTTCATTATCTATTTGGCATACAAATAATTTTTTTTTTTTATGAATAAAATCTCTATTGAGAAACAGGGGATAAGTTGTCCCCAAAGAGAAAAACAAAAGAGAAAAGAAAGATAAGATTCCCCTCCCCAATTACACTTGGAAGTCGAAAAGACCAAAAGAAACCCCCTCCCCGCCTCTACATAAGGCCCAAACAGCTATTCACAAAGGATTGCACCCTACTATCTCATTCTAATCCCCACGAAGATCCCTGGCCTGCAATTGACCACAGTTCTTACTTCTTTTTTATAAGATAAAATTTTATTAGAAAGAAAGGGGGATAAAACATCCCCCAAAGCCGGAAACGGCAAAAGCACATAAACAAAACTATGGGTAAGCAATTCCTTTTACAATGTCAACCCCATATGGTCCTTGCATTGGGAAGTATGATATATAATTTTCTCTTTTGCTCTCTTGTAGATTGGAAAGGAAGGTTTCGCGTGACCCTTGAAAATCCTCTTGTTCCTCTTTAACCATATCGTCCAGCACACTGCCTCCAGCACAAGCCTCCAAATTCTCTCCCCTCTAGCAGGGAAAACATTACCCTTCCAAATGAAGAGGAGAATAGCCAGATTTGGAGGGGGAACCTAACGAATGCCAAAATCTCTTAGAATTCCAAACCAAACCTCCTATGTGAAGGTAATGCGGCAAGATATGAGAAACTGATTCACCATCCCTGTAACACAAGCTGCACACATTAGTGAGGAAAGAACCTTTCTTTCTTAACACATCGATTGTCGAGATCTTCCCTAGGGTGGTTGTCCATATGAAGAACTAAATCTTGTGGGGAACTGGTGCATACCAAATATCCTTTCAAGGAATTTGTAGAGACTTGAATCTGTTGAAGATCTCCACACAAGATTTCACACTAAAGAGCCCACTTGGATTTTCTGCGCACGCCTTTCTGCCCTTTTGATTGGGCGCCACCTGACTGGAGTCAATCCTACCAAGCGAGGCTGCTATACCTCGAATCTCCCAGTCAAAAGCTGGACATATAAAGATAGGCTGCCACACCACTCCCCCTTGAACTATCTCCATATAATCTGAAACCGACGCATGAGGGTTTGCTGCCAGCAAGAACACCGATGGGAACTTTCTCAAAAGTGGTTGATCTCCACACTATCTATCCTCCCTGAACTTTGTCATTTTCCCATTGCCAACTATAACCCTTGGACTTTCCTTTTACCCCAAAAAATGTTTCATGATACCTTTCCACGGGTTGATCCCATAAGTACCTCTAACCGGGCTAGGATCTCCATCAGGTTGAACGGCAAATTTAGAAGCTATCACTTGTCTCCATATGCTGTCAACTACCAACCCAAACCTCCAAAACCACTTGCACAGTAGTGCTTTATTCATAAGCTTCACCCTCTGGATGCCAAGCCCCCCTTTGTGCTTAGTCGTGCAAACACAATCCCAAGCAACCAAATGCTTCCCCTATAATATAACAATAGTTATGGAGTACTCAGCTCAGCACAACTTAGCCTTTTTTCCAACTATTTGACGTTGGTTATACAAATCTCGTCTCTATCTAGGGCCATATATTTTGTTTCATCATTTCTCTTCAATTATTTTTTCACTGCCTTTACTCTTGTTCTTTTTTTTCATTCTTCCTTGGATTTTAGAACCTTCAACTTGCACCAAGTTTTCTCCATAATGGATGAAAAAATTCACTGGGTGAGTCAGCCATTTCATTGGCATTCTTTGTAATGTGGTGGAACAGGTTGCCCAATTCTGAATGTGTGTCATTTATCAAAAAAAAAAAAAATTCTGAATGTGTGTCAAGAGGTATGATTTTAAGACATTCAAACGTCATGGAGATGCGGACATCCTCTTGGATGTTTAGAAAACCACATTACCTAGTTGCTTTCGGCCTGAAATAATGACAAGCATTCTACACCTTCCAGTGATATCATTTTTGCAGTATTTGAGTTATGAACATTATCACATCAGAAAGCACCATCTCAACCACATTCTGTTTATCCTACAACACTGATGGCAACAAGGCAAAGTTTCACTAATGGGTCTTTTGGCCAATTCAACTTAGAAATCTTAATTCCTTACCTCCAGGTTTTCTCCATTAAGTTGAACTATCATCATCCAATTCATTTTCTCACTAGATCATCAATTGATTTTATTTGGTATCATTGGACTTCTTCATTATGGATATCCATAAACTTAAACTTCCTTGATTCTTTTGAAAAGAATCATATTGTAGATTGTTGATGCCACATGGTGTTCATAGAGTCTATCAAAGGAAGAGGATAGGTCCTTTGACCATTTGGATGGAATAAGAACCATTTGAGACAAATTTATATAATTTCCATTTTGGGCATATATGGGACTCACATTTTCTTGATTGGAGATTATATTTACTTTTTAGGACATGTGGGCACATGTTTCTATGAATTTATAGGTTATTTTGTGTGATGGAAGCCTCTAACACTCTTTTATTTAGTCATTTAGTTTTATTTATATTTTGTAATAAGGTTTTTAATAGCCCCACTTTAGCCCACTGATGCAACATGCATGTAGGATAGTGAGTGTGTGCTCAGGAGATAGAAATAAAATTGATAAATAAATGAATAAAAATTAACAAGATTCGTACCTTCCTATTGCACTTCGCAAGGGAAAGAGATCTTGTACTAACCATCTAATTTCTAACTTTGTGCTGTATAAATCTTTGAATTCTTTATATCTTATCTTTGTTAATTCTGTATCTTCTATACACATTCTTTTCAATTTAAAAGAAGCTATTGCTCAGAGCGAGTGGAGAGATGCTATGTGTGAAGAGATGAAAGCCCTAGAAAAGAATGGGACATGGGAACTTATTGACCTTCTATTGGGAAAATAGCCTGTGGGATGCAAGTCTACACTGTTAAATACAAAGCGGATGGATCAATTAACATGTACAAGTCAAGGTTGGTCGCAAAATGATACACCTAAACTTATGGAATTGATTACCAAGAGACGTTTGCACCCGTAGCTAAAATGAACTCAATTTGAGTATTATTGTGTATTGCAGCTAATAAGGGATGACCACTCTAGCAGTTGGATGTGAAGAATGCGTTTCTTCATGGTGATTTGCATGAAGTAGTATATATGGTGCTTTTCGAGGCTTTAAAATTATTGGAAGTGAGGGTAAAGTATGTAAATTAAAGAAGGCTTTGTGTGGGCTCAAGCAATTACCAAGGGTTTGGTTTGGAAGGTTTAGTGGAAGCTTGAAAAGGTTTGGCGACAAATAATCACAAGCTGATCATACTTTGTTCATCAAACACACATTAAAGGGCACAACTACGATTATTATGTATGTAGACGATATTGTGATTACTGGGGATGACTTAGAGGAAGAAAGAAGATTGAAATCTCATCTCAGTAGTGATTTAAGGTAAAGGATTTGGGGGCATTGCAGTACTTTTTGTTAATGTAAAAGTGTTATAAATTCCATGAACTATAAAATATAGAGCAATGTATAGACTAGGGAGTGTGTGGAGTCATGTCACAGTCTAAGAGAGTCATGGTCGCAACCTGCAAGAAGAACTACTTCAAGAAGACCTCATGAAAGCTAGCCGGAAGTACATAAGGCACTCCAAAGCATTCACAAACCATTTCAAGATAAAAAATGTAAAACAAGTAAGGTATGTGAGTGGAAGGTCCAAGGAAGGGGTTCGAAGGCCTATGAACCTTCTCGGACCATGGAGGAACGATCCCAAAGTCATTAGAACCCTCTAAGTGCAGTTTTGGGGGTTTACAGGATAGTAGGATCGAGGATCGAACTAGAGACTCTCGGGTGCGTTTTTTTGATAAATCAATACATTGGATCGATCCAAAGTGACCGAACTTGCCAAAAACGAGTCTAACGGCTATAAAATCTTACAAATACAGAAAATAATGAATGAGGATCTAAAAGAACCATTATAGACGATTTCCATTTGATGGACAACAAGTATTAAGCCCTTTATAAATTAGGGTAAGCACCGGAAAGCGAGAAAGTACGCTTTTGAATATTTTCGAAGAAATATGCTGCTCTAATCTTCTCAAAAGTTCTGAGATTCCGGTCTCCATTAAAGTGCTCATAAATCCCTAAACTGAGATAGGAGAGAGACCGATTTAAAGTCGCCTCCCTATTCTTGCAAAGGCATATCTATAAGAGGCAGTGATAAGAGTTATTCCATCGAAAACTTGAATGGGATTCAAAAGTTACATCTTGCTCAAGAAGAGCGATCACACACTGTGCTTATAAGCATCATCAACTTTCAAAGAGGTATGTTATGCTAGATTAAATTTAACATATATTTATTACTCTTGCCGAAGACACCGAGAGTTTGGTACTACTGTTGGAGACACCGGTAATATAGAACTAAGCATCTCATCGAAGGTGTAGACCATTCCCGTTGGAAACACCGGAAATAAACCCAGTACTATCGCCGGAGACACCGATAGTGTAGATTTGGCATTTCCGCCGGAGACACGGGAAGTGTAGACCACAGTCGCTGGAGACACCGAGTGTAGTAGACAGACCTTATTTAATTTTAGCCTTGATTGTAATTGATTAAATCTTAATAAAATTATATGTGAGCTTTTAAAACTAGATGTCACCCTTGTACTGAACTTCTAAAAAATTGTTGTGTTGTGTGTTAGATGATTGTTGTGAAATTGTTGCATTGATTTTACTATGTCAATTGATTATCCATAGTAATTGTACATATAATGCTCGGAATTAAAAGAACTTAAAAATTAAGTATAGGGAATTTATCAGCCCTGTTCCCGCTCTGTTATAGGTAACACTATAGTGTATGACGGAACCTCGTGGTCTATGATAGGTTCATAGCTATTTAATTTATTTATTAAAAGAACTTTATTGAAACTAAATAAGAATATGTCAATTGAGAAAAAGGGAATTAAAATTGAATTATCCTATTCACCCCCCTTTAGGATCTTTATTGGATTTTCACTTATTGGGAATTAGAATTGCTTGCTCTAAAAATGGCATTTTTATTTCTCAGAGAAAGTATACTCTAGATCTACTGGCAGAGACAAGGTTACTCGGGGCTTGACATGCAAAAACTCCTATTGAAGTCAATCATGGGTTGAATGATTAAGATGGAAGACCGTTAATTGATGCTGATTGATATCAAAGACTAGTTGTGAAACTTATCTACCTCACATTTATTAGGCCCGATATATAACATTTGCAGTTGGGTTAGTTAGCCAGTTCATGCATGCTCCAAGAATACCCCGTTTGGAGACTACATTTCGAATCCTAAGGTACTTGAAGTCTGCTCTAGGCAGAGGCTTGTTGTTTTCCAACAATGGTCACATGAACGTGGAGGCATATTCTGATGCAGATTGGGTAGGATCGATAATGGATCGAAGATCTACTTCAGGTTACTGTTCATTAGTAGGTGGAAATCTTGTGACATGGCGAAGTAAAAAACAGTCAGTTGTTGCAAGATTTAGTGTTGAAGCAGAATATCAATCTATGGCACATGGTGTTTGTGAAGCTCTCTGGTTGAGGACCCTACTCCAAGAGATGGGATTAGAGGTACATGTTCCTATGAGTCTGTATTGTGATAATAAAACAATGATCAATATCTCACACAATCCTGTACAGCATGATCGGACAAGGCACATAGAGGTGGATAGACACTTTATACGAGAGAAGTTGTTAGGTGACTGATTTGTACTCCATTTGTTACTGCCGATCAACTAGTTGATGTATTAACCAAGGGAGTCACCAAGATTCGATTTCATGACATTATTAGCAAGTTGGGCATGCTTCATATTTATGCCCTAACTTGAAGAGGAGTGTTGAAGATATAAGGGTGTTACTAATGTAAGGGTATAAGTGTCATGATGTATACATAAGGGTATCTTTAGTGAGATACATAAGGGTATTTTTGGTATCTCACCAAAGATACCACATACATCTATATAATATATTAAAGCAACAGGTGCTGATGTGGACAGCCCAGTCGCTTTGCTTCCCACGTTTCTACCTATCCACATGTGTGAAACTTCTCCTTCTATGTTTCCTACTCTCACCGATATTTATTCTCTCCTAAAACGTCTCACTACTCTATCCCTTCATATATTTTCTCTTAAAATCTCTCCCACCTCTTTCCCTCTCCTTATAACCCTTTTCCTAAAATATACTACAACAAAGAGTCGGTGACGTGGACAATCTTTTTTAATTTTATTTGATATTTTTGATATTTTTTAAGAGTGCCATGTGGACAACCCCTAAAATGGTTCTTCCTCTCCTATCCCTATTTTTTCTCAATCACACCTCCTCTATCGCTATTTTTTCTCATCTATATCTCTTTTAAAAAGAATTAAAAATTACAAAAAATGTAACATGTGAAATTTCCTATTTCCCATATTCTCTCTCATCCCTATTTCTTCTCATTCATATTTTGAGAGGTGTTAGGGTTTACACGGGATTTCAACTTTTTTAAAGTTTGTTTTTTTCAAATATAAGTACCTCGTGCGAGCATGGGGTCACTCGCTAGTCTATATGATGAGGACATTGGGTCCAGACGAGAGTTCCAGGTCTATCAGAAGCAACGTAAGAGGATTGCACCCCTGCTATGGTTTCATTAGGGAGTTTTCTTTATTTTACATGTTCTTTTTGCTTCACATTACATGTAATGAGAGTACTTTAGTCATTGAGAGTTATGTAGAGTTGTTTTGGGTATTTTTCATAGTTAGGGGTTATTTTTGGGTAGACATTATTTGTGTTAGGGACATGAGAGTCTTTTCATTAGTTTGTGTAATAAACCTAATCGTGGAATGGGGCTTTTATATACCCCACAATCAGCTATTTGGAGACAGAAAATTGCTCACGTATTGGTCTTTCATGGCTTCTTCTTCCTTCTGTTGCTACAGGTTGGAGTTCCTCAAAACCCTGGAATGGTGGAATGGGTCTAGGTCACTACTTAGTTTAACGTTAGTGGTGGAGGCCACTCCCTTCCTAGGTTAAAGGATCTTTTTCCCCTTTGTCATCTGTTTCTTTCTTTTTTGTTAATTTCTATACAGAATTTTGAAGGCTGAAAGTGATTTCTACGTACAAGGATCAACCTCATCTCTTGTTGTTGGAGTTTCTGATTAAAGTAGCCCTTATAATAACCTCATAAGGACTGGACGATCATACTCAAGCAATCTTAGCAACATTGGAATAAGTTTGGACCAAAAGATCGAAGCCAATAGCTGTCCCAGGCGTGATACTTGAGTTTTGAGCAAAATTAGGAGATTGAATACAGCCCCTAACAGTCAGCACCAATATCAGTTTTGAAGTGTCTACAATCATCTACTATAGCATACGATCCTACATCAACCAAATTTCTATCTATAGAAGTCGTTTGAAGAGGGCCCCACTCAGTTTTACTTGTAAGAGACGTTAAAACAGAAAAAAGGGGTCATAGGAGATTGACTCCCAGCTCCTACTCTTTAGGAGTTTGATCGAAAGGTTTTGACAGGGTTATCTTAACCCTAGGGCAACTCTAAGGGTGCCATTACCCATCCGGAAGCTGCACTCTATGAGGAGACCTATTCCCCTGTGTTTTAATGTTGGCGGCACCCTTACTTTGGAAGAGGATTTGAATTTTTTTCCTCAATCTCAGTCAGTCACAGTGCACTCTTTGCTTCTTATATGGAAGGGATATGCCTTCCGAAACATCAGCAAGCAATCCTACCTCCAAGACAGATCAGGTAGTCTTGAAATCCCCTTAGTTCAAATCCTTTGGAGTGGTGTTCTGGTAAGCATTGTGGTGATTCATGATTGTAAACCTAGATTTTATTTTTCTGAACCTATTCTCAACCTTTTAGTAGCCCTTTTCTTTTACCTTAGCCTCACTTAAACCTTGTTTCCATATGCCCTTGATAAATCCTTTATCTATGAGTTGTTTCTCTATTGCTATTTACATGCTTTGATTTTTATTTTTATTTTTATGCCTTTGCACCATCAGAACTTTTTTACAGTAACCCATCACTTTCTAGTTCCTTAAGCTACTTGATATTCTTTTCATATTACTAAGGTCTAATTTTGTTTAGTACTTTGTAGGCTTTAACTCCAATCATGCATACTGAATTTTAATCTAAAGAGTCTCCTGAATTAGTGTGTGGATATGCAAATAGGAATCTTGTTTGTCTTTGTTCATTACTTTATCAAATTTATTCCTATCTCCTGTGTACACACCCACTATCCTACATGTATACTGCATCAATATATATAATAAAATGTATGAGAGAGAAAGATATATGATTACTCACTATTCTTCTTCTTCCTCATTCTCTTCTCTTTTCTCTTCTATTGCATCTTTAGGGTTCATAAACAAGGTTCCAATAAAAAATTTCATCTAGAATATACTCTTTTTTGCCCCACTAGAACAATAATAGGTAATTCCTGCAAGTGGTTGGAATTTGATTCAGATGGGGCTGGTTTGCAAAGAAAGGGGCTAGAAAGGTCTGGATATGGGCTGGATTGTGAACAGGTTGCTGTCACAATTTGTAAGCAGCAAGCTGTTGAGGAAATTATGAAACTCTCAGTATGGTTTTGGTAGGAATATGGGCTGTAATACGAGTAGAATGCTCTAATGAAGATTTGGGTTAAATTTTAGAAGATTTGGATCAGGTTTGAGAGGTGTTGGGTAGTTCATAAGGAGTGGGAAAAGTGCTGTTATTGTCTTAACAGCTAGTTCAATGCACATTGGGCCTGGGTTGGTGTAGAGTAGTTTGTGGATGGGAATGGGTATTGGTCGGGGCTGGTTTGGGAAAATAATTAAAGGGTTTGAAGGCTTTTGGGAATTGGGGTTGGCATTGGGGTTTTTTGTGGAGTGACAATTTTTATTTATTTTTAAATACAGGGAATGCTAACCAAATGGAAATTGCAGGAATTTAAATCTGAATAGCAGATGGAATGGAAGACAGTTGATGGAAGATAATGAATCAAACAAATGATAGGAATCTAAGGAGGCAATAAGTAATGACCGATTTTTTTTTTTTTTTTTTGATGAAGGAAAAAATTTATAAATAAAAGGGACGAGACTTCCCAAATTGAAGAAAAAAAAACTAAGATCAACTTATGGATTGTTGATCTAGATAATCCACCAAGGATTTGGCTTTGGTACCAATCTGACGTAGTTTGATTGGTGGAAGGAACCATTCAAACGGAGGCACCTTCAGGCTATACAATTAATAATGGGTTCTACCCAAATAAAAGAAGAATTTGTTTATTGAAAAAAAAATAAAAGAAGAATTTGGAGTATTATTGATGATTTTTGAATACATGGCGAGGTCCTTGAGTAGGCATTTTAGGAACCCAAATAGACTGATTTTCTTAGTGTATGGATTTTCTTTCCTGAAATAAGACATTCATCAATCTAAACTAGACATTCATTGAATAACTAAATAAAAAACTAAATTAGAGGGAGATATTTAGGGTGATAGTTATTCTATTTAATGCAATCATGATTTATTGCCTTATTGGTCCTGTTGACTGCTGCACACTGCTGGTTTTAGCTATTAGACCAGCTGGTGGGCATAGCCTTTGGCCTGGCCCATGAGTCTTGGGGTCACTTGATGTGGCCTGGCCTGCATCACTTTTCTTTCTATATGGCAAAAACCAGAATTCTCCAAAATGCCTAGCACCGACTACTGAGCAAAAATAATCCTTTCATTAAATCAAGCCCTTGCAGTAGGAACAAAATATCGTTGTCATAGAATAGTACAATCTGTAGCAAAGTATTCAGTGAGAAACCTAGTGATCTACAAATTTCTTTGCTATCTGAAATGTAGATGTATATTCCAGAGAAATATGGAATCCTTATGCAAGGGATTAATTTTTTTTTTAATTGTTAAAAAAAAAAAGAAGTCAATGTCATCCCTTGGATATGGATGGCATTGATTTGTCACTGTATCTTCTTGTTATTTTGATGGTCACTTGTTAAACAGAGAAATCTTCTCAAGCTGTGTTATGGCCGTTGCAGATGATGTAGTAGCTTTTGTGTGATTATTTATAATATTTATATGAATATGTTAACAGATATTATTCTGATACTATTTCTGATATATTAGGTTAGGTTCTTTTTGACCTTGATGTGAATTGGCAGAAAAGAATGTCACTTGGATTGGCTTTTATCTGAGTTCTTTTATGTCTTCAGGCTTCTTACTCCACCTGGTACTCCTCTTTTTCCTTCTTTGGAGATGGAGTCACAGAAAACCGTTATGAGTCAGATTGGAACTCCTAAAGCTTGTCCTGCTTCACCGAAGTCTAGGGTGAGAACTTTACTTAATTTATTGAGATCAGATCAGTTGGTCGTAGTGGTCTAATATTTGCTGCTTATTCATATCACAGTGCATGACATATTAAAAAAGACTGTCAGGCAGTGCGCCTGGTGATGGTATTTTGGGAAATATATATGGGTCTCTGTAAATACACATGGGTACATTATCCCATGTGTTTTTTACTGAGTTGTACTTGATTTATAACATATTGCACATTGGGCCATGGACCATTGATGAATGTTAGACACTTGGACTAGCTGATACAGACTCTAACATAACTTTTGGATGCTTGATATTAGTATACTATTCGTATTTGGTAGCCTTATCAAGTCATCTCTAATAGTCAGAAACATGAACCAGGTTACCCTTCTTCTACTTTAGATTTTGGGGAAACCTGTGGTCATGTCTAGCCACTACTGTGGTCAGTAAATTGCACAGCAATACCTGTAGAATAATATTCAGGGAAAGGGTCGACCATTCAGTGGGTAAGACGTATCTCTCCAAGATACAGACGCCTGGCAGGAGGAATATAACCATTTCAACTATAAAATATTTTTGAAACGTATTGATTTGTGGGGTTGTTCCCTTGCACATGTGACACTCTTGGTATCACTGCGTCTAGATTCCAAGTTTTTCTTACAAGACCAGGAATGTTAGTTTTCCTTGGATTTTAGTTCCTTGTGGTCATATGGCCCTGTGATAACTTTCTTCCTAGTCCTGCATTTTGACATTTGTTTATTTTATGTGGTTATAAAGTTAGATTTAAGAAAAATTAAAGAAATCTCATCACCTTTTAATTATGCTATAACAGGAAATGGTTTAAACAGGGCTAAACTGATGATGATGCTTAATGTTTAAAATATAATCAAATTGTCTTTGAGATATATATCAAGGGAAAAGGTTATTTAGGATCTTTTTAAAGGTCATATTATTCCTTAAGTTGCGGATTCATGTTGCCAAGTCATTTTGTTCTTCCTTATGTGGTTGCAGTTAGCAAATCCCCAGACTGAGCCTGTGTTAAGGGGCAATTTAGTAGCTAAGCAATCGACTTTGTCCCCTGGGTTGAACTCCTCCAGTGCAGGATTTCGAAGGCCTTCATCATCTGGAGGCCTGGGTTCAACTGCATCCAGACCTACTACACCAACTGGACAACCAGCATTACGTGCACCAGCTAAACCCTTGAGACCTTCCACACCTACTTCACGGACCACCCTGCCTTCCTCTAAGCCAATGGTTCCTGGAAGATCCTCCACGCCTTCTACAAGATCTTCTACACCGGCGGCAAGAGCCTTCTCCGTACCAGCATCCAAGTCTACATCAAGGTCAGCAACACCAACGCGTCGACCATCAACCCCGTCAAGTGTACTTAGTGCATCTGGTCCTCCCAATCAGTCTTCTTCAGTTACCAAGTTGGTTCCCACAACATCAAGAAATCCGGTGGTATCACGTGGCAGTTCTCCAACGGTGAAATCCAGACCATGGAAGCCCTCAGAGATGCCTGGTTTCTCACTTGATGCTCCCCCAAA
The DNA here is from genome assembly GCA_025762735.1 of Platanus orientalis. Lineage (NCBI taxonomy): Eukaryota > Viridiplantae > Streptophyta > Magnoliopsida > Proteales > Platanaceae > Platanus > Platanus orientalis. The sequence goes on along the minus strand of JAOXJP010000003.1, from coordinate 11,065,216 downwards.
TCTAAGGACATCATTACCTGAAAGGCCAGTTTCAGCCTCGAGGGGTAGGCCTGGAGCACCCAGTGCTCGATCCTCCTCTGTTGAGGCTGGTTCTAATGGAAGACCGAGAAGGCAATCTTGCTCTCCTTCGAGGGGACGGGCTCCAAATGGCAGTATCCATAGCAGTGGGAGCTCTGTTCCTGCAGTGAGTCGGTCACACTCCAATGGTAGTGATATCGTGAGCCCTGTTCTAATTGGAACGAAGATGGTTGAAAGAGTAATAAACATGCGGAAACTGGCACCCCCAAAGCAAGATGACCAGTGCTCTACCCATAAGAACTCAGCAGGGAAGTCATCATCATCCCCAGATGGCTTGGGCTTTGGAAGAATGCTCTCAAAGAAATCTTTGGATATGGCTTTGAGGCATATGGTATGTTTATCTTTCATCTTTGCTTGGTATTCTATTCTTCTATAGGGAAAACTAGGATATCTGGCAGGGTTGAATTGAGAGATGGTGTATCAATGCATAAGATGCAGTCATGGTACTCAGATCCTTCAAATCCACCTGCATTTTTATTGAACAACACAGCATGGGCATATGGGTCCATGTCAAGTAAGCTCAACACCCAGAATTCCCATACCATGCACATACGCCCATACTTGGTAATTCTGGTGGACATGGGGGTGCTTGTGACCTCTCCGTTTAGAGGATTGGCACCTATGACAGACATCCTGTATGTTATGCCATAAATGGACTTGATATGATCATAAGCAAATCATGGTCCCCTGTGCTTGGGCTGTTGATTATGTCTCATTAGGGTCTAACTTCTCAGAGCTACTGAAAACAGTTACAAAGAGAGATGCTGTACGCATTTGGAGACGTGTGTTGACATATTTTTGATTCACGGATTTCTTTTTGAGCAGGATATAAGGAGAAGCATTCCTGGTAGCCTACGACCATTGATGACACACATTCCAGCTTCGTCAATGTATAGTGTGAGATCAGGGCCAACTAAAAGCAGGACGAGTAATGTTTTAGATTCTCCTCTTGCCACAAGCAGTAATACCAGTTCCGAGAAGAGCATCAATAACAATGTCCTTTGTCTAGATGGGAGCGAAGTAGAAGACGATTTTGGCAGTGAGAGAGGTGGTCGATTCTCTCCTGCCAGTCTGCATGGCAGGTGATCTGAGGATCCATCATACCGGATTCAAAACTGTTTTTGTGCACTCTCTGAAGGTATCCACTAATTTACATGGAAATTCGGCTAGTGGAAGAAGATTAGAACGCGAACCATTCTCTTCCAAAATGGATGATGGAATACATGCTTTTATGGTTATCGGATAGGTTAGCTGCTAAAGTTTTCTTCTTCATGGCCTGTTGTACAACTAGAGAAGCCAGTTAAGTATGTCCAAAACTTTTTGTTTTTTCTTTGCGGGTTAACATCAATCCTGTTAAGGTAATGTGAGCCTGCATCCATACAAAATCGAAATGTTGTAAAGTGGATATTGAAAGTTCAGGTTTTCTTGTTCATCTCTATTGCTGTAACCCTAAACAAAGTTAGGAGGTCTGTTATACCTGCATTTTAGTTTTGTGTCTCTGGAGCCATATTTGAACAGAACCGAACACAACTTGGTTTTGGCCTTGCATCTTGTCCATCCCATGTTTTGCGAGCTTAGGTAACTTCTGGTATTGTTGTATGGGTTTTCTAAATCATTCCAAGATTGAAATGGAAGTCATTGTCATTTGCTCTTCAAAGGGATTCAGGAATTTTTGAAAGGAAGACATTCTATTTCAAGTTGTTCCAGGACGATCTGCTCATCATATATGTCGGCTTAAGGTCATGGATTGTCAATTTTCAGTCCACTATTATGAATGTGACAGTTGGGACTTTGGGAGAGCAGACCTCAAACCTCCTTTAACCACCTATTTATATTTGAAAAGGTATTGCTTTCTGTTTACCTTGATTACTTCACGCGATTTTTATACTGTTTAGAATATGGATTACTGCTCTTCAAAGATAAATTACAGCTACTCTTTTTTTGTCAAATGCGCGCCTGAGGTGCCATTTGGCTAATGGATCGCAGCATTATATCATTGCAGCCTATCCCATCGCTTATTTTATACCAAATTATGGAAGAAAAGTTCCTTCAAATTATATCCATGCGGAAACAAAAGCACGTTCTCCCGTGTGGGAGGGACCCATCATGTGATGATGTTATGGTGAGGGTACTTTATCGAGCCTTGAATACATAAGTTCCTTGTTCTTGCCTTCGATTTAGGGATCAATCCCTTCAGGTGCTAGTTTGGACAGACGTGCAAGTGGACCTGATCCCTTTTTTGAGAGTTGGGCCAAGGTGAGTTTTACTTTGGCTACCTATGTTGTTCTTTCTTCTTTTTTGGGTGTGTCATCTGCTCAAACTATCACTATTTAGGGTTAGTGTATTACCCATTTGTCAACTGAAGGTGCTTCCATTCAATAGATTACAAAAAAATCGATTCAACTAGGGTAGATCATTTTAATTTTTAAGGACTAGTAGCCATGTATCTAATTATAAAAAAGTCACCCCCTAAATAGGGCTGTCAATGAGCTGATCGGCTTGGCTTGGAAAATCCCGGCTCAGCTCACCCCTACCCCAACATAACACCCTTTTTTGAATGGCGGCCGTTTAATATGCTAACAATTAGCAAAAGAAGCAAAGACCACTTCATTTGCGTTAAACCTATTTTTAAAATCTCTCAAACATTGACAATATTAAAAAAATAGCATGGGCATAGTTCTACGTAATGCAAAGGGAAAACCTCTAATTCTAAGAGCAAAGTTTAGACCAATATTTTCACCATTACTGGTAGAATGCGAGGAAACTCTATTGGGCTTACATATGCCGGTACCCATAATTATCAAGAAACTAATGATAGAAGGATATTCAAATATGGTTATTTAAGTTTTGAAGGAGGAATTAGAAGAATGTTCAATTGGGATCAGAAACTGCATAAAAGATTGCAAAGCTCTAGGGTTACAGTTTGATTTTTAGACTTTCAGCATGTGAATAGGAGTAGAAATAACTAGCTCATTTGGTGGTTAAGCTGGAACTTGATAACAAGGGCATGAGCCTAAATTTAAGGTGTCTAACTAAGGAGCTCTAAGGAAGTAATAGACAACGAGATGACCGGTTGTAATTCATTTTAAATTAATATTATTCCACTTTCTAACAAAAAATAAAAAAGGAAAAGAGGGAGACAATGAGTGCACCAAACTGTCGCAATTAAATTGATTAAATGGTGTGTTTTCCTAATATGATTACATAATCTAATGAAAGGAATTCCATCTTTATTCTGCACCATTGTAAAGAAAACGAACAAAAAAGAAAAAAGAGAAGATGCAATCACACACAAGACAACGATTTATGTGGTTCGGCAAGATTGCCTACATTCACGGATTCACACCAATTCCAGTATGCTCAAAAGAAAAAGATGAATGAATTGCTCTACAGAGGCTGCCTCTAGTTCTCTCCAAAATTGATGTTCGAAATTAGGGTTTTAACCTTTCTATACAAGCAACATATAAGTAAAATCTCAAGAATACCCCAAAAATTCTCAAGAATACTCCCAACACATTCGACCCATGCAGTGGGGGCGTGCCTTGTATTTCGAGGCTGCATAAATAATACTCCTCAATTAATAGTACTCCCAGCTGCTAATCAGGCTTGATTCTCAACAACCATAACATTCAGAGAACATTTAAATAGCCTTTGGAACCAAGCACCTCAGACTCGTGGGTTGACCTGCTTTGATAGAATTAATGTATGGGTCATGTTCATATTGACCCGTATAGTCGTATACCCTTAACTCGACATGACACAAACCCAACCCACCAAACACAAATTACCACCCATAGTTTCAATCTTCTTACCACGAGACACACAAGTTATTCTACGGATTTTGTAGCCAAGATATTGCCATATGTATATATTCAGTGTTGTGTAAATATGTAGAGACTAATTGATAATTTGAGTTCAAATCTTTAATGCAAGAACTTACCAAACATAAGTATCCTTAGACGTTTAATATTTTTAAAATTTCAGAAAATTTTTGACTGAATCTTTGATTGTTAAAGTCGAATAATTCCTGAACTTTTCTAATATTATAGTTTTTGCTTACACCTAAATGCAAACATGGTTACACCAATGGCCACTATGATGGTTGGGAGAGCAACTTAGCCCTTGTCATGGGCCTGAGAGAATGATTCGAAGGCACCCATTATTCATGTTCAGAGGATTGAAACCAACCATATAATGGGTCCCACCTCAAAATTTAGGTGAGCAGAAAATCAACTTAATCTGACAATTATTAATCATCTGATTTGTAGTATATGTTTGCAGCTCTGCGGAACTTTTTTTCTGACCGTCCAATAAATATTATAAAAATTAAAAATAATAAAAAAAGGGAGCAAATGTTTTGTTTTCAAATTTGTCTGTCCACCCGTGTCTCTACCATAGGCATCGATTATTGGATGATACTCAATACTATAAAATTAGCTTCTTTGAGTAAAAGAAATGTCTGAATAAGTTTGAGTTTAAGAGAACTGTTTGGGTAGATTAGGGAAAAAAAAGGTTATGTGCTTAATAATAAAGATGCCATTCTCATCCAACTTAATGTAATATTGATTTCCTTGGCACCAACACCTAATTTGTCAGTGGAAGTTAAAGCGTCCCACTTGAATTAGAAGTAAAAGAAAAGGAAAGGAAACCATGTATTGTAACTTCAAGGAAATTTTATTTCTCCTTCTTTGGGATTAATGTTAAGGGAAAATTTTTGATGTTGATTATTTACCAAACTCTCCATGACCCCATCTAGAGTTCCAAGCTGAGAGCCTAAGATCCAAGCCTCATCTTTTAAAAAGCTCTTAGGCTCTAGTGTGTTATAGATAGCAAACAGAGTTGATTCTCAACTAACTTTTATGTTGGCCTTTGCAATTACTGTGAAGTTTAGTTAAGCTGTTGTTCTAAGCCCATTTAGTCTTAAAGAAGATTGTCGACAACAAATCGCTAATTTGAATTAGGATCTAGAGAAGATATGTTACAAGATTGTTTGGTACTTCATTTTAAAACAGTTATTATTTGAGTGATTAGAACCAATGATAGATAACAAAGATATTTTAACTTACTCGCTCCCCCTAAAAACTTGAAATAGAGCCATATGATAAGCACCCTCTACATGATTAGCTGGAGGCCCTGTGTATTAGCAGTAGGATAGGAAGTTCCTAATCCAACTGTAAATACACAGGATCAATGGCATGTAGCTGTAGACCCTTGTCTATAACATCCCAACTCTTCATTAATATGTGCAGTACAATAATATAAGAGAGTAAAAATTAAGTTACTAACTATGAAGGTCCCTTGATTGGGGGGGGGGGGGGGGGGGGGGGGGGGGGGGGGGGGGGGGGGGGGGGGGGGGGGGGGGGGGGGGGGGGG
>JAOXJP010000003.1:11041779-11059665 GCA_025762735.1 Platanus orientalis | reverse complement strand
TAAACTTGCATTCCATATATTCTGTCTTAGTCCGGCTTATCCTAAAACCCTTTGATTCTAAAACACCCCTCCATAGTATTATAATGATCATTAATTACTAATTTAAAAATGTACTAACATATGATTTTAGGAAATGTCTTTTTAGGAAAATTTAATAGATGGGTAAGTTGTGAGCGTTTCTATGAGAAGAGGAAAGCATTATGCTCAGGTGTCAGGTCTCAAGACTTTAGATAAGATGCATGCTATGGCCTGACTCTATTGTAACCGAATCTTCAAGGACCTCCACTTTCCTTGCAGCCTATGAAATGATAATCTCTTTCTCAACCATTGATGGCTTGGGAACGGGATATTATCTGAATATTAGGACCTTGCACTAACCACTTAATTCTACTACATTAAGATCTTCCACTACCACCAGACTGGGCAGTTATGACAAAATCTTTCAGATCAACTCTCACTACTGCATCTTCCATTTCTAAGAGATCCTGGGGTACTGATTAAGGATTTTTTTTCTTCTTCCAAATACCGATTAAGGATTTATGACTATTTTTCATTACTAAGGAACTAGAGTTACTCATTGGGCTACTTTTCTTAATATAACTACCATTCAGTTGATCCAACATAACTGATTTAAAGATCATGCCAATGCAAGGGGGCCTCAAGCTTTCACAAGTCATTGAGGTGATTTGCTGGTGGAACTTGTAAATCAAATGAAGTTTTTTTTTGATAAAAGAAAATTTTATTCATAAAAGAAGAGATGGCTGGGGATAAGGCATCCCCAGACCCAACAAAACTGACAGGAATTACAAAAAGGCAGAATCATGGAAGATTTTTCCCCACCCTTTCTTTACAGCTGCTAAAGAGATACCCAACCCTGTACAATTATCAATCCATAAATGAAGTTCCAGTGAAATAATGGGCATCATCTGCAACTGTCTCCTTTATGGAAATAGACATTACTGATCGATGGTCCAGTCCAAGTCAAAGTGAAAAAAAAAAGATGTTTGAATAGTTGGACGCCATGGGGTTGATCTCCTCTAACTTCAATTTAAGGACTCAAGAGCAAGATCATAAGTTCAAGCTACTCTGAATTTGGACCTTCGAGGTTCCAGTAAAATAATGGGTGGATTTGGTCAATCCAAACTTGATTACTGATCAGGATCAGAATTGTTATTTAACTCTTGTTGGTAGCTTAGATCTGGTTAATTTTTGGCAGATCTGTCTTTAACCAGTCAACCATTCAGTCCAAGTAACAAGACAGCCACAGTGGTGAAGCCAAGAGAGCAATATGAATTTGCGCTGCAACAATTGGGAGAAAAATATTCTTTTATTAAAGTTGCAAAGCAGTGACAGAAAAAGGAAGTTCCAAAGGAGAAAAATTACCAAACAGTGACACATATGACTCAGATGTGCCTTGACTAGATTTTTGGGTGAAGACCTTGTGATGAAAGTGATTGTTGATCCACAAGATAAAGTGAAGAAGGTGATCAGTTTTTGGATGCAACACCATAGTTGTTGGCAGTCTAAAAGATTGGATATTTTGGGGTTTACATAGAAGCCTAAGCTTGGATCGGAAGATGCATGAAGGCCAGAATGTAGACTCGAGTTGATTTGAGGTAAGGGGAGTGCAGTAGACATTGAGTGAAGCTACAAATGGCATCAGGGTTTGTCAAGTTGGGAAAAGATAAGCAATTAGATTTTGTTAGACATCCAAATAGGGATCCTATGGCTCATAGAGTTTGAATTGGCCACCCAATGAATAAGAGAATTAGAACTATCAAAACAATTGGGTACTTCAGATGTTTTCCCCACATATCTTATGCCTTGAAGACCTCTTCAGAGTACACATTTGGGTACTCTTAATCTTGGTTCATGGATGCTAAATGCATCGCTAAATTGTGTGTTTGTGTGTGTGTGTTTAAATCTTCTTGAATATTGGCTCCCTTGTACTATTTATTTTTCTTTCTTCTCTAAATTAGTTTTCTTGTTATTCATTAAGAAGGAAAGAACCGAAGAAAAGAAAGGAATGCTAATGTATCTCTTGTGGAACGTGAAAGAAATACCCCCCCTTTTGCTATTTGGCAAAGACTTATTGGGCTGAGACTTGCCGCATGTGGAGAGGATGAGGCAGTGTAAGACATTGATCACTTCAGTTCTGGTTCACCACCTAACCCTCCATGTGCCAAAAAGACCCAGATATAGGCATTGTTTGCACTTAAAATCTATGCTTTAATTGAATATACCGCTTTTTCGCTGAAAAAATTGAGACATACATGGTAAAGTTTTCACGATATATAGGGAAGTACCTTGGGGCCCTCTATTCGAAGGCACAGTTGGGCTGCCATTTTCACTCCTTGGGTTGGGCTTGAGCATGGAAATTACAACCAGTCCCAAGGCTATATATATATATATATATATATATATATATATAAAGCGTTTGTTCTAGTGGTGTGAGTTGCTGAGTGAAAGGAAAAAAATCTACTTCGAGTTTTATAATGTTTATCTTAGTTTGCTTTTAGCTTATATGATATTGTAATTCGAGTCTAACCCTACATAGACCAACCTACTGGAGCCAACATGACTGAATCTTGTTTGGATAGGGTTGAGTAAATTAGATCTGGGTTGGCCTTCAATCCACCCGAGTTTAATCCTAGTTGTATGTATAAACTGGGTCTTGGTTTCTTATATGATCATGTTTTATTGTTTTGTTGTAAGGATGTGACTATATTACATTTTTGGCTCCAACTTGTACTTGCTTATGGGTACTTTCCAGGTATGGAGAAATCGTTGATGTTAATCTTGTTAGGGACAAGGGTACTGGTAAATCCAAAGGATTTTCCTTTATTGCTTATGAGGATCAGAGGAGTACAAATCTTGCAGTAGGTTAGTCATCATTCTGCACCGTTTCCAAATATGAGTGTCATGGTTACACACACTCAATAAAAATAAGAGGATGTTATGCTGATTTATTTTTTCCTTCAGAAGGTTAGGAAATATTTATTTATTTTTGATATTTTCTGGCAGATAATTTGAATGGAGCTCAGATTCTTGGCCGTATTATAAGGGTTGATCATGTTAGTAACTATAAAAAGAAAGAGGAAGAGGATGAAGAGAAAGAGCAAAAGTTGAGGGAGGCACGAGGTGTATGCCGTGCTTTCCAAAAAGGTGAATGTAACCGTGGAGCTGCTTGCAAATTTTCCCATGATGAGCTAGTAAGATTAATAGTCCTTGTAAATGTTCATCTTTATCATGTCATTAAATCTAGATTAGTTCTTTGTCAGGACATATACTTGCCCAACCTCTATCCAGAACCGCCTATATAAATTTTGTTGATGAATAAAACGGCCTATAATTCACGTGGCACACAGGCAGAGGAGTCAGGAGACACCATCCAATGGGTCTTGTCTTGGACGTCCTTGCTGGAATTAAGTCAGCTCTCTTTTATTTAATAGGAAAGTCTGATTGGATGCTCATAACTGTTCTTCCGATCACATCATATGGACAGAGGAGAGGGCAGGGGGGGGGGGGAGAACATTGGGAACAGCTCAGTAAAAAAAATATTATAGATCAGTTGGCTAGGATAATGGAATTGGCTCACTTTTGGCTTGGAAGATTCCCTTGGTGGGGTAGTTTTCAACCCCTCTGTGTTTGCACTTGTACTGTACAGGTGAGTCTGGGAGGGGATTGGGTGTATTGATGTCATGTCTCAAGTATTCCCCTACTACTTATTGTTGATATTCTGCTGTTTGCACTAAAATTTTAAGAACTGTTTACTTGATTAGTCTTTGTTAGGGTAGCCATCTTTGTGATTTGTTTGCAATGGGTTGAAAGATGTAAGAATTATTGAAAATTTTAAATGACCGCTGGAGTCCTGGTAATGAGAAAAAAGACCTATTATAAAACTAAAGTTTAAATGAATGGAAGTTTTATCTTACTCTGTTGAATGCAATAAAAACGTAGTAGCATGTGTATTGTTTATCTGATTCTTGCATTGACCCCGTAATTAAATAATGAGGGGCTGCAAAACAATTCCAGCAATTGGGACAACCGGTGGATTTTAAATCTATGGAATTCAACAGTATTTGGTCAGTACGATTGCATGACATATGAGAGCTATGTATTTTTCTTTCAGCTTTGTTTAAACAATATAGAATGGATGGTGTCTGCTGGTTATAGTCCAACTGACTACAGGGAAAGAAGTCTAATGTGGCAAGAATTGGACCAAGTTAAACAAAATGGTTGAACCCATGGGTATTGTTGGGAGTCGTTTTCAATTGATAAGGTTTCCTACGAGAAGAAAAGGGGATTGATTAAGAAGAAATGACAGCAGCATGAAAGTTTCTCAGAATTCATTCAAAAAGTAGAACTGATTGGTCTGCTTCTGAAAGTTGCAAGTTCTACATGGTTTAATAACCAAGAGAAGCCCATATTCTGCAGACTGGACATATTATTATTTCTAGGTAGATTGGGAGATACTGTTCCCTGTAGTGATTTTATAAGCCTTATTTAAGTATGCATTGGAAAGCAGACTTATACTGCTAAGGCCTTTTTGTCCCCACAAAAGGCCCCATTTTTTCGAAAACATGTGGTTGCTGGAACCAAATTTTGAGGAGATGGTAGACAATTGGTGGACCACTTTCTTGTTCCAGGGTGGAGTGTGAAGGTGCTTAGACTGAAGTTGAATGCACTGAAAGAGAACTTGAAAGTGTGGATTAAAAATGTGTTTCGAAATGTTGGGTTCATGGAGAAAGCCCTCTTTGAAGAGATTGAACTGCTGAATGCTAAAGAAGATGGGTGGTTTTCATGGCCATTTCTTTTGCGATTAATAACCATGTAATGCCCTGACCATCACCTAACCAGAGGCATGTTTACACCCTTTGAAGTCCTCCTTGGCTAACCAATGTGTCCACCACAATGTACTGATAATACTACTCTCTTAAGTCATGATACATCAAGCTATGTCTAACCAGCTCACTAGTTTCTTTATTTGTAAGTCTCATTGCTAATATCAATTTTATGCCTCGTGTCATTATGTATGTTCTTGATGTGATTATCAAATTCTTTTTTGTTTTGATCAGATAATTTATTAAAAAACAGAACAAGAACTACAGCCCCTTGAATGAGGCAATCAAGGGGAGATTAAAGAGTCCCTTCTAAACATCCAATCAGCAAAAGAGGAATTGGAAAAAGAAGGTAAATGAGACACCAGACTGAATAAAAGAGAGAAAGCCGACTCCCTCCATTTTGGGATATCCATAGTCTTTCCATTGAAGATTCTTGCATTGCGCTGCTTCCAAATGCTCCAACAGACGATAAAAGGAATGCATCTCATCTTCCCCCTAATTGATATAGAGTCCGAAGAAGCATAGCACCATTCGTGCACGATTGATTGTATGTCACCTTGTAAGGCCCATCTTTTACCAAAAAGATGGAGAAAAAAATACCATAAGGATCCAGCCACCGGCCAAGTCACTAGGAGATGATTAACGGATTCTTCATCCTTCATACACATTGAGCATCTGTTAGGCATGATCATCCCTCTTGAAATAATTTTACCCACTGTGAGAATCTTGCCCCAATAAGCCAGCCACACAAAGAAGCAAATTTTTGAGGGCATAGGGGATTTCTAGATAAATTTCCAAACACCAAATTGGAAATCATCCTCTTCAAAAGTCTTCAAGAATGAGTGCACCGAACAAGCACCATTGCTATTTGCTGCCCAAATTCTTTTATTTGCATCATTACGACTACCTCTTAACTGCCAATTCTAACCTACACAGCAATGCGTCTGTCCCTTGGATCTCCCAATCAAAAAGATTTTACCGAAGTTTAAGGTTCCATGAAGAAGGAAAGTTCACCGCTCCCCCATGATCCTTAATCGAACCATTCTTACAAGTGGCCGAGACGAACATATTAGGGAAATCAATAGCAAAAGAGGAGAGGCACCGCATCAAATATCCGTCCAGAATCTAATAGAATTTCAAGCATTAGCTTAAAAAGCTATATGTTTATTGAAAGTATCCCACTCCTTGCAAATCGCTTTCCAAATGCTATATCCAAACGGACCATTAGGCCTTTTACTTATCTAGCCCATATTCTCCTCACCATAATTTGCCACAATAATTTTCCTCCAAAGAGCCGATTTTTCTATCCCAAATCTCCATAGCCACTTTCCAAGAAGCACTCTATTAACAAACTTTAGAGGACGAATCCCCAAACCTCCATTCTCCAAAGGTTTGCACATATTCTTCCACCCCATAAGATGATATTTGAACGACCCGTTGGAAGCATTCCAAAAGAAGTCTCTTTGAGCTTTGTCTAAAGCCTTTATAATCAATAAAGGGGCTAGAAATAAGAGAAGAAATAAGGCGGCATGCTAAACAAAACATTCTTGAGCAAAATCAATCTACCCCCCTCGGATAACAACTTACCTTTCTAAGAAGACAACTTTTTTTGGATCCTTTCAACCACTGGTGCGCCCACGCTGATTTGGCTTTATACTTCGCTCCAAGGGGAAGTCCCAAATAAAGGCCCAGAAGAGTGTTCATCTGACACCCAAACATGTTTGACAACTGATGCAAATTATCAATAGAGCCCACCCCTATCATCTTACTCTTCATCAAATTTATTTTAAGGCCGGATGTAGCTTCAAATAGCAACAAGATGCATCTGAGAGCCTGAACTTGATCCTCCTCGGCCTTTCAAAAAAACAGAGAATCGTCTGCAAATTGAAGAAGGGAAATGTTAGGGCCATTACTTCCAACACGACATCCTTCCTACAAACCACAGTTTACCGCTTTAGAAATAAGCAGGCGAAGAGGGGGTCTCCTTGACGTAAGCCCCGACTACTTGTAAAAAACCTTCAGATGAACCATTCACCAGAACTGCAAACGAGGGGGATGAAATACAAACCTTGATCCAATTACACAATTTTTCTCCAAAGCCCATTCTACGCATAATTGAAATTAAGAAATTCCAATTAACATGATTATAGGCTTTCTCCATGTCCACCTGAAGGATAAGACCTTTGGCTTTTTCCCGCATCCACCAGTCAACACATTCGTTTGCTATAAGACTGCAGTTAAGGATCTGATGGCCTCTAATAAAAGCACCCTGGCTAGAAGAAATAATCTCCCGAGTAACTCTTTTGAGTCTTCTCATCAGCACTTTAGCAAACAACTTATAGGTACTACTCAATAAACTAATTGGCTGAAAATCTTTTAGCTCTTTGGCCCCATTCTTTTTAGGAATAAGAGCCAAGAAGGTTGCATTCAGACTTCTACACCAGGCTGCATTTCTATTGAAGGCCCATAGGGTCTTCATCACATCATTTCTCAACATTGTCCAAAATACCTTAAAGAACTTCATGGGAAATCCATCCGGACCCGGCGCTTTATAATCTTTTAACAAGGCTAAGGCCTCCACCACTTCCTCCTCAGAAAAATCTGTCTCCAACTCCGCTCTTTGCTCAATAGAAATGCATTTAAATTGGAGACCCTCCAAAGTAGGCCGAAATTCAGAAGGTTCCATATATAGGGAGCTGTAGAATTCAACAATCCGGTCATTAATCTCTTTTTGCTCGGTCACCCACTCATCATTCACCTGCAGACAAATTATATAATTGTTCTTCCCATTAAAGTTGGCTATTTTATGGAAGAACCTCGTATTTTTATCCCCTTCCTTTAGCCAGAAAATCCTAGATTTTTGCCGCTAGCTAATTTCTTCCATGATCAACCATTTCTGAAATTCCTTTTTGCCGTCTTCTCTCAAGATACATTCTGTTGCAGATAAACATCCTTCTTGTTCTTTTCTATAATATTCCCTTATTTTGTCCAAGCATATCATCTTCCTTTCCTCCAGTTTGCCCAACACCTCTTTATTCCACTTTTTAATTTCTAGTTTTAGGGCTTTCAACTTTTTGGGCAAGAACAAATCCCGGGTCCCCTTCAAAATTGAAAGAAGACCACCATTCTTCCACTTTTTCTTTAAAACCTTCAACTTTCAGCCACATTAATTTGAACTTGAATGGTTTAGGGCCACCTTTTCTTTCCTCCATCTTCAAGATGACCGAAAGGTGGTCAAAGGCTGGATTGGGCAAAGCTATTTGTCTAGCTAGGGGAAATCACTCCTCCCACGATCTAGAGACAAAGAATCTATCAAGTCTACTCATAACAAGCTCTTCTTGTCTATTTGACCAAGTAAATTCAGCACCTTCCAAAGGGTAATCCATTAACTCGTGTCACGAGATAAATTCAGAAAACAACTTCATCTGTCTAGATACCCAACATCCTCTCCATTTTATAGATGGAAATCTAATAATATTGAAATCACCAGCCACGCACCATGGAAGTTGCCAGTCACCAAATATAGTTGATAACTCCCCCCACATAATGCTTCTATCAACATTACCAACATACCCATATACCCCTGAGAACATCCAATCAAAAGAAAGAGCAGGAGAAGAACATTTAAGAGAAATTAAAAAGGATCCCATACGTACTTCCGAGACGTCAATGAGGTCTTTGTTCCAGGCTATCAGGATACCCCCTCCGAGACGTCAATGAGGTCTTTGTTCCAGGCTATCAGGATACACCCAGATCTCCCTTCCATGTTCTTATGGATAGAGCCAAAATTTCTTCTTTCCCATAATCTTCTCGCTACCTGCATAGAAAATCTTGGAAGCTTTGTTTCTTGAATCATCATTAGACCCACTTTATACCTTTGGATGATTTCCTTCACACTCCTTTTTTCCTTTACTGCCTGACCCCCTCACGTTCCACGTTAGAATGTTCATCATAGCAAATAAGATCTTTATTACCGGTTCGTCCTCCCCCCTCTCTTTCCAATCTTCCTCTTACACTCCTTTTCTCCTCTAACCCTTCATAATTAATAGTTGAGGCCAAGTTTTTAATTTCCCAGCAACCCTTTTTTAAAGTCCGTCTTGACGAAGACCTGCTTCTTGTCCCATTGAAGCCTCTTCTGGGTTCAATTTCACGAAACAACTCTTCCACTTTCTTTTCCATACCAACGAACGAAATACCCATTCTCTTTCTAATGTCCCTCACCTGCTTCAACACCCAATCTGATGAGGATGGTGGAGGGAGCATGAATAATGGTTCTTCAAAAGGAATTTCATCTAATACAGTGTCAGAGCTCACAATCGTGGCCTGATCCCACTCTGTAAGAGCCCACTGGGTATTTGAATCCCAATCCTTGACAACCGGGGGATCTGGAAGGATTTCCCCATCTTCAAACTCAACCCTATCACCCCACCTATTAGAAGCATTTGCCATGTTATAGTGATCACTCCTCCGACCACCATCCATCATTTCATCCCTTGCCATAGACGAGTATCCAGATTCACCCTTGCTGAAGCCAAACCAGCTCACATCTGACTCCTCCTTAGATGAAGATTTATCATACACCACCCTTTTCCCCTTCCCCTCCACTGTTGACACCTTATCTCTTACCACTGCTCCTCCTTTGGTGATGCGAATCGGGGTTTCTTTTATTTGAATCTCCTGCTCCTTATGCTTTTATTCTTTGCAACTTCCTTTCTTCCTCAACTCGCCCTTGTTAGGGCACAAATTGTTTTTTGGTTCAATCCTAGTGCCTCTTGTTATATATCCGTTGCTGATGTTAGGTTGGCCTAGCCCATAGTTCACCCGACCTAAACCATTGGGTTGAGAATGTGTCCAAGTTCCAACTTTATTCGATTACGATTTGGCCATCTTTCTTTGGGCCTATGAAAAGACCTAGGTTTACCTCTCTCCATGGGCTTTCTGGGCTTAATGAGCCTGACCTCCTTATATCCAGTCCCTCTGACCCTATTCATCCGTGAAATGTTGAAATTAACCCTTTGGGTCGGAGCCCCATACCGTGACCTGCCGTAGGTATTAGACCCTCTTCTTCCTCTTCGCCTCATCCCATTCTGGCCACTGTTCCGAGGTGACAAGGCCTAATTATCCCCCCACACTCGCCCATCATCACATGTTCTTCTTGAACGATTTTGAAATTCAAAATTTGAATTAGCCCGCTCATTTCCTTTACATTGTTACGCCGGAGCTTCAGCTTGTATTCCACCGACATCCCCTTCTGTCTTCCTTCCTTCTGACGATTACTAACCTTTACCAAATCTTGTTTGTTTTTTCGTAGAAATTCATCCATCCGGCATGAGATATCTCCCTGAATCCCCCATGACGAGAGCTCCTCCTTCCAAACTTGATACTCGAAAGAGAAGCTTCCGTCCAGGAGAATAATCGAGTCTGGCACCTTCCTATCTTCCTTTATTTTGATACGAATCCACTCCATGGATTGTTCACCCCCAAAATCAGTCTAGAGAAATCCCCCACATCAATCCTCAATTGCCTTCGTGGTTGAATCGCACCATAGGTGCGCTGGGATTCCAAACACCTGTATCCAGAGACCTGGTTCTAAGGCAAGGCCGTTCTTACAACTTGCACGAGGATGCCAAACATCTAAGAGGATATACATCTCCCCCCAATCCCGTCTTCCTTCCTTTAGCACCCTCTCAGCCTCCACTTTGGATGGCAAGACAAATAGAAAGAGATTATTAGGAATTCTCTTGACCTTTAGTTCCCCTGAGATTTTCCATAAATTTTTGCCCCAATAATACAAAAAATTCACGCTAGGGTTTCCACCAACGATCCTTCCGACCAGGCAGCACTGCATTTGTTTATGCCTCCGCCTCCCCTTTCTCTATTTTAACAGTTCCTTGCTCAGCAATCACTTCCATTTTAACCTCATTCTCTTGAGGCCAGCACCCTTCCTTCACCACCTGGGTCAAGGATTTCTTCTGTGAAATCATCTTCTCATCTCTGCTCCTGTCCAGATGGATTCCCCCAAAATCGTCCCCTTGCTCCAGCGGCTTGTGTAGATATTTTCCTATGAACGTGCCACTGGGTTTGAATCTTCCATTACTGCGGGCATCTGAAGCAAACTTGTCGAGCCTTCTCCCTTTACGTTCACCACTCCTCTTAAATCGATCCTTAGAGAAGAGCCATCGATTAAGTGGGACCGCCCAAGGTGGTCCCCTAACTCTGTCGGACATCCCTCAGGCTACCGGTAGTCCCTAACTCTGTTGGACATTCCTCATGCCTATTGTCCCAAGACTCTCATGACCCCATCTGACCTTGGTAACCAAACCTGCAGAACCTTTTAACAATCCTAAATTTATTATATTATTATGAGAAACCCTGCAGAATTTACAGTTTACTGCAAGACCTTAAATCCCTGAGGACATCAACAGATACCTGTATCCTCTCCATTGTTTGCTGCAGAATTTTATACTCTACAGCCTTAACTTTCAGGCCTTAAATTCATTTGCATCAGCACTTGGACGCGTTTTAGGAGGTAAAGGAACCAAGTCAATAAGCTTCCTAAGCTGTTTTTCTGTCACAATCTCAGATGGGCTTCTGTTGTAGTCCTATTAACAAAATTATTATAGGCAAATTCAGTTGTAGGTAGTGTAAGATCCCACTGAGTCACATGATTTCGAATCAAACAAAGCAAGAGATTTCCTAAACTCCGATTTACAACTTTGTTTGTGCATCTATATGAGGTTGAAAGGTTGAAGAAAACTTGAGCTGCATATTTAATAACCTCTATAAAGTGCTCCAGAATAGATCACAAACTTTACATCTCTGTTTGAGACAATGGTTTAGGCAAACCATGTAATCTCACAACTTCTCTAAAGATAAGCCATGCAATATGAACAACATCAGTAGTCTTACTACAATGGTATAAAATATGTCATTTTGGAAAACTGATGAACTACCACTAAGATAGCATAATTTTATCACAAGGTCTTGGTAAACCAGGGACAAAATCCTTACTAAGATATTGGCACGGTTCATGTGGAACATGATGTGGCATATAAAGTTTTGTATTTTGCTTCTTTTAGCCACATCTTGTTTGAGGCTAATAGCCTTGTCTTTACCAAAATGACCTGCTACTCTACTTGCATTCTTCTCTAAGAGAAGTGTTAGTTAAGCACAATTGAGTCTCTTTGAAGAGGTAGTTGTCATGTAATGAGAAGTCTGAATATGAAGACTATTGTCATATCGTTATGTTAACATAGATTACATTAAAATCGCGGTAAGAAGAGTAGTCTCTTTTGAGCAAATCAAGTCCAACAACCTGGACATTTATAGTAGTGAGTAAATACACCCCTTGACTAAGTGCATCAGCTGCTTTGTTCATTACTCCCGCTTTATAGTTGATAACAAAGGTATACTCTTGCAAAAAAGAAACCCACTTAGCATGCTTATGCCCCAACTTTTTCTAGGAGTTAATGTACTTAAGCGCCTCATTTGTTAGAATATAGAAAAAACTCCATGTATATATATATTGGATAAATAACAACGAAGTTTTTTAAAAGAGAGAAGAAAAACAGATTACTTATACAACAACATAAAGATACCACTAGAAACCAAAATTTGGGACTTCACTGCCACAATACATTGAAGATTACCCAACCAATTTGCAAGCTTTTCAGCCAACAGATTCTGCTCCCGAAGGATTTGAAAAAAAAGATGCCCAACAAAAAAAACAATGTTGCCAGTATCTTAGAGCTTGTACCACTGCATAGAATTCCTTATCATAAATAGAATATCTCTGTTTCCCCTCATTAAGCTTCTCACTAAAGTAGGCTATGGGATGTTCTTGACTCAAAACTTTGCCAATCCCAACATGTGATGCATACATGCAACCTTAAATACTTTTGTAAAGTTCGGAAGTTGCAAAACAAGGGCTTCAGTTAACTTCTTCTTGATTTCTTCAACCTTTCTGACAGCTGCTTTTGTCCACTGAAGTTACCATTTTTTCATGCAATCGGTGATAGGAGCCATAAGGGTATTGAAATTGCGAAAAAAATGCCGATAAATTGTAGCTACCCCATGAAAGTTGTGTACTTCATGTAAGCAGGAGTAGGTCAAACACAAATAGCCTTGACTTTGTTAGGATTTACATAAATACCTTTAGAATATATGACAAATCCAAGGACCACCATGCTTGGAACCATGAAGGAACACTTCTTCAGGTTTATGTAAAGTTTCTCATGTCACAAAACCCTCATAAGTTGTTTAAGATGAAGTAGGTTATCCTCTTTGGCCTTTTTGTCATAACAAGAAATGTCCAATTAAGGGTTGTAAACTTGTAATACTTGGTTAATCACTCTCATGAATGTACTAGGTGCATTAGAAAGGCCAAAGGGCATATAACCAACCATTCATATAGGCCATCCTTGGTCTTGAAGGCTGTCTTCCATTCTTCTATTGGACGGATCCTGATATGATGATAACCATTGTGAAGATCTCTTATAAAAAAAATAGATCTGCCTTAGAAAGGATAGAATAAATTGTCATCATATTTAACATGTCATTAAATTGCAGAATAAGAAACCAATACTTGATGGTAATCTTGTTGATGGCTCTGCTATCAAGCACATCTGCCATGACCCATCCTTCTTAGGTGTCAATAAAGTAGGAATAACACATGGACTAAGACTCTCGCGGATAAATCACAGTTAACAATTCCTCAACCCGTCTCTTGAGTTCGGCATGTTCTGTTGGAATCATGCGGTAAGCTGGTAGATTTGGCAACTGAAATCCTGGCACCAAATTAATCGCATGATGGATATTCCACATGGGTGGCAGCTCATTTGGAAGCTCTTTTGGGATCAAGTTTGAAAAGTTGGACAACAACTTCTTAGCCTCTTGAGGAATATCTGGAGGTGCTTCCCTAACTGGTTTGTCAACATTCGTCGCTACTACTGCATAGGAAACAATCTCATTACTTCCTATCTTGAACTGTTTTCTGGTAAGAAGATGAAGATTCTTCTTCTTTGGGTCAGTCTCTACCTTCAGGTTCTGTTGGCGATAACTGATAAGTTTCTCTCTGGTTGTAGGCTTTAGGACAATCTTCTTATCATTAAAAGTGAAGATATAGGCGTTAAGCCTTCCACAGTGATATGCATATCGGTCACAAAGCCATGGTTACCCTAGTAATGTGTGTCACCTTCATAGGGATAACATCACACCAAATAGAGTTGGCATAATGACCACTCGCAATAGAAACTAAGCATCGCTTGTTTACTAGGATAAAAGTATCATCTATCCGTGTAAGGACTTGAGTGTGGCTCTGTTGGTAGCTTCTTATGCTCCACTATTGATTCAGAGACAACATTCATGCTGCTACCTCCATCAATGATTAACTTCTTTACATTGCTCCCTCAACTTGCCAAAGTCTGAAAAATTGTGGTATGCCTCCAATCTTTTTCCTCTTAGCTTTGGAGAAGCAAGAATACGCTGCACAATTGCTACCGATGAGGTATCTCTGTCATCATCTTTTTTTTTTTTTGGATTATTTATCTAAGTCATCATCTTGTAGGTCGTCATCTTCAAAAGGACCCCAAGTTACTTGGAACATAGGCTTCTTCAGTGTCATCATTGTGTGGATCAGCTGTATCTACATGTTATTTGGTTACAACATTCAATGATTCCTTTGTTGGACACTCAAAATCTGTGTGTCCATAGCCATGACGCCTAAAACAATAAAGACCTTTGTCCTTTGCATCTCCACCTTCCTTGGATGCATTCCCTTTAAACTGACAGTTGGGTTTAGTTTAAAACCATTGGGGCGGTTGTAGTTGTTAAAAGGAGGTGTGGGCTGTGAATTCCAACCCACTTTATTAGTTCTTTGAACACTAGTCTTCCAGGCTTGGGAAGGAGTTCTTTTGGCAAAAGGCTGTCTCATACTCTTCTCTAGCATTAATGCAAGTTGAAAAGCTTTATCCACATTGTAGATATGATGTGGTATCATCTGATGGTGAATTTCAATTCTCAACCCTAATTTAAATCTAGAGAGAGTTTGACTTGGATCCTCAACTCCTTGACATTTGATTTTCATATCTTTTAATTTATTCTTGTACTCCACAACAGTCATATTTCCTTGCCGAAGGGTAGTGAGTTGATCAAAGAGTTTATCCTAGTAATCATATGGGAGATACTTTTGCTTTAAAGGTACTTTCATCTCCTCCTAGTGAGTGGTATGGGGCTGTCCCATATTCTTGAGCTCATTCTCTACACCAATCCACCAGACTTGAGCTTGTCCAACAAGCTTCATAATGGTAAATCGAACCCTTTGTTCATCATCAGTAATTTCATACCATTCAAAGCACCTTTCTAGACCAGCAAGCCAATCAGAAAAGGCTTGTGGATCTATCCTTCCATTAAAATCAAGCACCTCTACATGCACTTTTTTAGTAATATCACCAGTTGAATCATTAAAGACATAACTTGTAGGTAGTTCTTGTTCCAACAATTTGTGGCCCCTTAGTTGGGATGCTCAGAACTGGACAATATCCAGTAGGTGTGGACCTGGGGCTTTACAATTGTTATCAAAGCCGATGACCCCTGCCCTGTGGGGGAGATGTAGCGATTCCACATTGGAAAGGCCCATCCAAGGGGATGCGCTTATATATGGGCATGACACCTTACAATACTGGACACATTCTAAAACCGGGGAGTGAGAGTGACCCCTTAGTTGGGACGCCTAGATGCATGAGAGATGGTTGTTGTCTCTCATATGGTCGAATAGCTCTAAGATTGTTCCTAGGAGTGGGTGAAAGAATCCTCTCCCAAGATGTAACACTAACATCATCCTCCAAGTGTTCCTTAATGCAGGGTAATTCTCGAGAAGAGTGATAAGTACTGCTGTGTGTGGATTTATAGAAACTAAAACAAGCCTTTTAAAAAGCTGAAATTTTGTCTATGGTTTTTTTTTTTTTTTGGAATTTCTAGGTAGAATGTGTGAAATCACATGAATACCCCTGAACGTGCGTCATAATTTTATGAAATTTTAAAGATAAATTCGGATATAGTAGAAGTCTTATGTTCAAAATTTCATCAATTTTTGACGAGATTTGATTCGTCAAATCATAAAAATTTTAGTCCAAACACATTTTAATGGAGAACACCCTAAATCAGTGTGTAAACTTTCAATAATAACTAATAAAAAACAAAGGGTAATCCAATTGGGTTTGAGGGGTTGAGAGAGAATGGTTAGGGGAACAAAACCCCTAAAAACATTGAGGGAAAGAAGGCCTATGGGGGGGGATATCTGATTTTCAGTAACCCAGAAATTTCAGATAAAAAAATGGAATAAGCCCGAAAGTGAATGAAACTAAAGAAATTTCATAAAGAACTAAAATAATTTCTCATATTTGATTAAGATGTAGACAAAAGATAAAATTCTTAGAAAACAGCAAAGTAATACTTTGGTGCACTAGATAAAGTACCACGTGTAACACTTATTAGATTTTCTGTTGACCGAGGGGCTGCACCTTTTAGCTCTTGTATTTTGGCCTCTTACTCATCAACTTGATCCACAATCATGTAAAGAAGTTCATCTCTCTGCTGATGAGTCAGTTTCCCTCTAAAATTCCTCCCACTTCTAGTAGCCATAGTGCTGATTTGGCTCTGATACCAAATTTGATGTAGGATCCATGGGATTCAGTACTGTAGAATAATAGTAGGGTGATTCTATAGCCCACGGTTTATAGACTTTATGTGGTTGATCATTCAAGAATGAAAACCCTAGCATAATGCTGTAAAAAAATTACAGAATATAATAGTAGGAGGAGGGGAGGAGGAGAACCTAGGCAATCACCCTGAGAAGCAATCACACTTCAATAAGCTTCAGAAAATTTCATTAATAATTCATGTGTAACCCGTACCAATCCGGCCTTGATATTTGGATTGCAATGTTGAAGGAGTTTAATATGCGTTGGGCTTTTCCAAGGGATTTAAAGAGCTCTTTTGTGGGTGGAGATCTAAGGCTTTCTTGAGGAGATGATAATTAGAGGCTTGTTCTGGTTACCGTGGTTTGGGCTATTTGGCTTGAAGGAAACAATAAGATGTTCAACAACCATATTGCACCTTGTTTTAGAGTTTTCACTTGTGCCAAGGACTTTGTTTATTCTTGGGCTGGACATTGTGAAGACTGCTCAAATATAAAGTGGGACATATTGGTTAATGATTGGGACAAAGTTAATGGGGGTGATTGTTTGCCTTTTATAGGGGCTTGTTTTTTCTTTGCATGTGGGATGGATGTTTCTTTTTGAGCTCTGTAGGCTCTTGTAGCACTTTGGGGGTTTTCTTATGTTTTTAATGAAATTATATATATGTTGAAGTATATTAATTTGTGTTTTTCCCAACACCTTAAGGTTTTGGGAAAGTTGGTGCTGTACAACATGGAGTTGACAAGGGTGCAAGACTGGTGCATGATTTTCAAGGAGACCAAAATCTAAACTTGTTTCTTGATTGGGTGTACAATTTGGATTGTTTCTTTCGATGGTGTGGGTTGCCTGAAGTACGTAAACTTCAATTTGCTGAAGCCAAATTCAAGGGGACAACAAGGATGCGGTATATATAACATGAGAAGAGATGAAAATGGCAATGAAGAGGTGATTCCTACCTATAGATTACAACCAAAGAGTACACCATCAGTTTACACAGCTCTGACAAGGGAGTATGATTGTAGAGGAGTATACTAGTCGCTTTTATTACTTGGCGCCACTCATGCAGATATTGAGTGAGATTAAGATGTGATGGTGGCTATATATCAGCAAGGGCTGCAGCCGCAAATTTCTATAGGCCTTGCTTATAGTCTTCTTCGTACCATGGATGATGCGATGGATGTGGCATACCAGGTTGAAGAAAATTTAAAGAGGGTAGCCAACAGGAAAGGGGTCAGCGAAGTTTTCCCTAAAACTGTGATGCAGGGGACGACAACGTAGGTGATGAATTTTACCAACAAATTGGGACAATCTTCCACGAACCTGTTGATTTTTGAAGTTGAAAATAC
>JAOXJP010000003.1:11026668-11036973 GCA_025762735.1 Platanus orientalis | reverse complement strand
GCTATGAAGAGTAAAACTTAAAAATTAGAAGAGAAGAGAAGTTAAGAAATAATATTTTTGTCCCTTGCTATCTTCAAACTTTTCTAATTTTTATACTTCTAAATTTGTTCAAACTTTCATGCTATTTTTTACCCTCAAATCATCTTAATCTTGAAATCTTTGTGAAATAGCAATTTGTCAATCTTTCAATCTTCTTTTCAATGCATCTGACTTTGCCTAAATCCAATAAGCAAGTCAAAAATTATGTTCAAAATACCGAGAGTGACCTAAATTTTTTTTTACAATGTTTTATTATTATTATTATATTTTTGCTTGGGGTGAAGATATTCTTTCAAGCGAGCCTCACACGGTTATGACTTAGTTGATCAATGCTTGACCCGGTCTAACCTCCAAATATCCTTATCTATTAATCTTGACCTTTGAACTTTTAGGGATGCGTGATCTTCTCTTGATTAAATCAATTGGTGTTGATCTCCATTTTGATTTTGATTCTATATACATGGGTAAGCTTTGCTAATGGACTTTGTTCACCATTTGGGCCTTTATTGAATTCCTACAAGAGAAAATACACAATTTACATATAAATGTAAAATTACACGTAAAATAAATACAGTAATACCTATCGGAATTAAGGTAATGATGCAATTTTAAGTAATTATCAGTATTCATGCGAGTTGGCTCATACTCTTCTTTTGGTTGACTGAAGAGAGCTAGTAAATATTTCATTTTCTAGTTATTTCACTTAAAAGATTCTAGAAGTCCATGAAACTTAACATTCTACCATTGAGAATGCTTTTATCAAAATTCTTCTTTTTATAATAATAATAATAATAATAATAAGACTGTTTTTGTCGACATACCTTTAATAACCAGAATAATAGTACATAAAGGTTTAAAGGATGAAATTGTAGACTCTAATTAAATAGGTGATAAGATAATATTAATTAAAGCTGTATTAGGAAAATACATGATTAACATAATTATTGTATATTCACCTCAAGTATGATTAGATCAAACCAATTGGAAACAATTTTGAGAAAACATGACAATGGATTAATTGGAGGAATTTTTGAGGGAGACATTTATATTTATAGGATGTAACTGAAATGGACATGTAGGGAAAGCTAGTAGAAGATACGGGAGATTTTTTTTATTGATTAAAAGAAAAGGGGGACAAGGAATTCCTAAACAAAAGCAAAAGAAAGATAGAGCAAGAAGAAGAGAGAAGGCTGCCACTCTTAGGGGTGCCATAGATTAACAAAGAATATACAAACCCGGCCCTAGCCGAAAGCAGGCCTAACAAGGAAAAGAGTATCTTACAACGGGCTGCAGCTTATTATTCCATCCCAATCTTTTCTAAGCTCCCCGGGCAGTAAAGAATGGCAATCTGTACATAAACAGGCCCACAATACAATCTTCTCTTTTGCATGCTGGTAGACCTAGAAAGAGGGCTTTGCATGCTCCTCAAAGACTCTTATTCTGTTATAGCCATATTAATACACTGCTGAAGGGACAGGTCTCCATATGAGAGAGTTCATGGAGAGTATGTTTTTGGAACAGGGAATGAGGTGGCTGATGCAATCCTATAATTTGTAATGACATATAATCTTGCAAAAGTAAACACATATTTCAAAAAGAGAGAACATTTGGTAACTTTTTTTTTTTTTTTGATAAATAACATTTGGTAACTTTTAAAGTGTATCAAATAGGAACCATAATAGAATTTTTTTTCTCAGTAGGAGAATAGAATGGTCAATTTTAAAGGCTGGAGGGTTGTCCCAGAGAGAGCCTACCACACAACACAGGTTAGTAGTTTTAGATGTTTGTATTAAGAGATGGAAGAGAAATATGCCTGAAATTGATTGCTGAAGAACCATATGGTGGAACATAAATGGAGACATGTGATATTTAGAGATGAATTGATAAAAAAATGTAATTTGGAAGAGGAAACAAATATAATGTGATATGAAATAACTGACTTTATTAAAAGACTAGTGAAAAAAGCCCTTGGAGAATCTCGAGCACTCATTTAAAGAAACTAGTGGTTGAATGATGGAGTTACAACCATTAGAGCTAAGAGTTCTTGTTATAAGACTTGGGAAATGACTAAGAACAAGGAGAATTAAGAGGTATTAGTGTTAAAAAATAATCCAAGAAAGCCGCAAGCCAGGTTATATTTAAAGCGTATGATTACCTTTATCATAAATATGGTAGTAAGGATGTTGAGACGGATGTGTACAAAACTTGCTAGAATGATGGAAAGGAAGTGTAGAGACATAGATTGTGTTAAGATTGCATCAAGAGTGTGGATCAAAGAAATTATCCAAAAAAAAAAGAGTGAGGAGTATCAAAGAGTTTTAGTGAAGGACAAGGAGATTAAAGAAAGGTGGAGTAGCTTTTTTCAGAATTTACTTAATGTGCATCATGTTGGGAGTGTTAGTTTAGGAGGAATTAGGAGTCTTGATGATATCAGAGATTGTAGGTACTTTTATAGAATTAAATTGTTTAAAGTTTAGGAGGCATTGAAGAGATGAAGGCAGGGAAAGTGTTAGGGCCAGAAGGTATCCCAGTTGTGGTTGAGAATTGTATAAGATATGATGTCTTGTTTTGGTCATTGTCTTAAAAAGCCAACACATTCGTATGATTTCATATGAAATGTGCCGGTTTCGATAGATGCTGACATTAAATGTTGATGCAATTTAAAAAAATTAAAATCAATAGATATTTTGAAGTATTTCATAATGATTCAGTCACTTTGATTGAAATGTTGCATTCATTTTTTAAAATACAAATCGTTAATTGACATTTTGAATTAAGTTGACTGACACTCCGTGGGTTGTAGTGAAGATTTTTAGAGTCTCATGACACTTTTCCTTCAAATTATTTTTTAAAGGTATCATGTGTTGATGGCCGAAGGTGTGGGACATTGCTCACAAGGTCAACATTGGGGACATATAATGCAGAGGAGGAAGGAGAAGTATGTCTGTCTGAGTGTATGCTTGATGTGCTTGGCAAGTGGGGAATTGTGAGCATTAGGATTTTGTTGTTACAGTCTGCTCCCATTTCTTTTCTTCTTTTAAAGTGTCTTGGTCTCCTGCTTGAGATATTGGCAAATTCATGTGGGGATTGCTAGTTTGTGGCTATGCTATTCAGCATCTGGGAGGAGAGGAACTCAAGAGGGCATACATTATGCTTCAGGTAGGAATTATAGATTTGATTGCTAGTTCCGTTTTCACCATTGTTCTATTTAGAGGGATTTCTGCAGACGATGTTAGGCATTGGGGCAGAAATGCTTAGTGTAGCCCACTCACTTTGCCTGTCTTTTTTTTTTTTTTTTTCCATTTTTTTTTCGTTGTTATTTATTTATTTTTTGGGGGGGTCTTTCCTATTCCGGGGAATCATCAAATTAACTTTTATGTGTATAGTGTTTACAGGGGGCATCTTATTTGCTTGCTTTGGACTTGCATGGGAGCCGAGCTCTTAGCTCTCTTGCATGGGATTAGATTCTCCCATTGCATGGGTGGATAGTCTTTGATGACTATCAATTGGTATTGATCTGTGGATGAGATTATCAGTTTATCATATTACTTCAGAGAGGCTAGGACTTTTACATCTATACTGTAGTTCATATAGAAGCCTCAATCAGCCAATAATTAATCAGAGCCTTTGTATAGAATCCTAAGGAAAGTGAGGGAATTCATCTATTTTTGGGGTAATTGTTGTAAAGGGCTGGTGTGACTCTTTTGTAAAGCTATGCCCTTGGGATGTTTCCTTTTTTACGATGGAAATTCTTTTCTCTTATAAAGAAATCAGCCTTTGACATAGCAGACTCTACCTATGGGTGGGGTATTCAGGGATTGAATTTATGGGGGGCAATAATTCTTTAGTTTGCATTCTTTTTGTTTTTCTACCTTTTCCCCCCCTCTTTTCTCGTTTTGTACCTTTCCAACCTTGGGAAGGACCAGTGCTTGTATCTTTATACTTTTCAGCAATAATTTTTTTTGTCAATGAAAAAAATAAATTAATTGCTTCAGGTTAGAGCTCTTATCCTTGCCTAACTTTTTTTTTTATATCTGGTACAAGTTCTTTTGAAGAGATTTTTCCATATCAAAATGAAGGAAAACAATTTTTTCCTTTTTTAAAAATTCTTTTTTAAGGATATCATTGTCATATCTTTCCTATCTTCTACATATATGTAGGAAATTTAAGCACTACAAGACATAATCTCTATGTGCTTCTACTTCATTTGTTTACTGTGCCAATAGTGTAAGACCATAGATATGAATCACTTATTTTTGTGGTCATTTACTTTTTGTAGTGTTCTCTTCAACTTTAGCAAACTGTACTGATTATGTGTGCAGTGTTTCTTTGATACCCCAGGACTCATGTTAAATAGCAGTGGGTACCCACACAAAACTGATGTCAAAGTTCGTGTGGAAAGTGCTTGGAGCTCGGTCAACCTATATGATGTGCTTATAGTTATTTTTGATGTCCATAGGCATCTTTCCAAGTATGTGATTGTTGCGTTTGATCTTCAGCAAATGTTTTCTCTCTAGCTCTTATAGTTTTCTTTAAACACTGTTCCTTTTGGGGTTTTAACTTGTAATTGACTCGGAACAAGTTATTTCAAGGGTTTCTGTTTCTGGTTTTGATCACAATCAAAGATTTCAGATAATGCTTGATGTACATGCGTAGTTTCATACACACATAACTGCACACTTGTATTGCTTTCTGTTTTGCAACATTGCCGAAAGTTGTTTATTATTTAATTGATGTACTTCACCTCTAGGAATAGTTGGACTTGCTTATCAAATGTCTGGATGTTTGTTAATCTTTATGGTGGTTTATTCAAAAGAGTTTTTTCCCTTAAAATTAGTTACTGCAGAGAATTATATTGGAATTGATTACTTTTTGTAATTATCTGGAATAGTGGGCATGTGTGTGTTGGTCTTAGTCTACACTTGAATCTTCCAGACTTTTCAATATTGACAACATAGAAAATTGTACACTGATATAGTGCACACTGAAAAGTCTTGAAGTCAACTTGAATAGCAGGCATGTGTGGCTCGGTCCTAGTCTACACTTAAATCTTGCAAAGTTTTCAACATTGTAACATGGAAGATTGTACACTAATATGGTGCACACTCTAAAAGTCATGGAGTCTACTTGGTCCATTCAACATTTGATTGAAAAACATGAGTGAGATACTGAAATAGCAGTATAGTTATTCTCAAGTTACAAGACATGAACATCTCGTTCCAATGGATACCAAGACTAGTCAAATCTTATACACTTATTTGGTATCATTGTTGTAGTTGTCATGGTTCTTAAAATTTTCATATTCTCAGATCTGAGACTCTGGAAAAATCTTTGCCATGGTATTCTTACAGTCATGACGCAGGCCCGCCTAGTGGGGGCTGTTTACCTATGGATTATGGGCCCTCAATGATATTGCAGATGTGTAGGAAAGAGATTAGGGTTTCAAGAAAGAAATTAGGGTTACCAATATATTTTCAAACTTAAAAGACAATTAGGGAAAGCATCCCAAAACTAACTTTAGAAACAACCCTAAAGCACTTGAATGTTTACATATAAAGCTAAAGAATTAATAAGGAATTAAATATGAGTCGATGTAGAAGAATTAGAACATGAAAAGAAGTTTGAAAAGAGGTAAAGAACCCAATAAGTGCATTTCTTGAATTTCTGGGCAGATCCACGAAATTACCAAAATACCCCCGGATATGCGTCAGAAAAATTTGAAAATTTACAGGTTAATTTTGGTGTCTATGACGAGTATGCATACCAAATTTCAGCTTATTCTGAGGTCTCTAGCTATGTAAACTTATATAAAAACCCAAAACTGTAGTGACTTTTTTTTTTGATAGGTAAACGTTAGTGGTTAATTTATTAGTAGGTGAAGACGGGTTTTGAACCCAGGTCTGTGGTATGACATCCACAGACTTTACCGACTTAGCAAGCTGGCATCTTCTTACTGTAGTGACTTTTTTGAAGAAAACCATAAAAAAATTTTTTAATTTTTTTGAATGGTAATCAAAAGAATTTTATTTAAAGAAAGAGAAAACATACAAGACCAAACTTCACCCAAAAAGTGCAACAAGCCAAAAACAAAAGCAACAAGCAAGAAACAAATACACACAAAAAAAAAACACGATTGGACCAACACTAGTAAAAATTAAAACTCACACCATAACGAATACCAATCCCCTTCCACAATGTTGACCCTAAATGAGCACCAATCAAACAGGGTACAGTAGATGGATAGAAGAAGCTCCTCCAGGCTCTTTTGCTTGTCTTAAAAAATTCATTTCCTTTCAAAGGGCCCAACAAATGGCCTCCAGAAGCATCGACCAAATGTTGCTAGGCAATGCCTCTTAAGTCTTGGATCCACCATCCTAAGATCAAATCATGAAAGTCATAAGGAACTGACCAAGGAATCTTAAGATGTGAGAGAAAGAAGCCACAAACCATAGTTGCCAAATCACAATGCACAAAAGCATGGTCCACCGATTCCTCCTCCTTTAAGCAAAGAACACATCTGTTTGCCAAATTCTAGCCTCTATTTTGAAAATGATCCAAAGTGAGAATTTTATCCAGGTACGTATTCCATAGAAAAGATGACGCTTTTGAAGGGATACCTGGGATCCAAATGCCTTTATAGGGAAACGAGAGGGATCAATCAACAACCTACTCAGAATAGAGAGACTTAGAAGTAAATCTACCTTTGCTGCAGATGACCCACTCCCAACCATCATCCATTGAGGGATCTGGCTTATTGTTTTCAAGCAGATTGAACAAACCTAACAACTCCCCCATCTCCCAATCATTCAGGTTCTTGCGAAGTCTAGGAACCCAAATATTTCCTAGAAAATCAAACCAATCCACCACCTTATCTAAAGGGTCAATAGACAAACCATAAAGGATCCTAAAAGACTCCTTAAGTAGCCCATCCCTCACCCATCTATCCTCCCAAAATCTAATCTCTTTGCCAGATCCAAGTTTAAATCGAATGAATTTCCAAACATCTTCAATCATCTGAATGGATTTCCAAATCCCACACCCGTACCTCCCCCAAACTGCCTTACCCTTCCAATAGCCTAAACCAGTTTTACTTGGTCAAAATTTTAAATTCTGCGCAGACCTAGCCATGAGAAAGCTTAATTAGTTTTTGCTTTCTATGGAGTGGGAAATTACTTTTCTGCAATGCTAGTGATTGCTTTACCGCGACCGAGCTTGGATCCTATGCGTATATATATTCCTCAAAAAAGGGGAGAATAGATTGGGTTCAAACCATTTCAGTTCCAAATTATGATGACTTGAAAGTTGGGTTTTGTGTGTATGGTGGTGGGCTGTGGAGATCTTTTGAAGTGTCAGGTCCTCTAGGTCCGCAATTGAGGTTAAAGCTAAATCTTTGAAATAAAAAATTGAAAGGGTGGAATAACTTGGATTTTGGGATGATTGAGGGAAGAAAAGAGCAGCTTTGGAGGCCATTCAACATTAGGATAGAAAGGAAGAAGATGTGAGGCTTTCTGAAGCGGAAGGTGGTGTGGAGGAGTATGGGAGTGTGTTAGAGATGGGGGAGGTGATGTGGTGACAAAATTCGAGGATAAAGTCAGTGGCTAAAAGGAGAGAATAATACAAAGTTTTTTCATAAAATGGTGAATTGTAGAAAGGGAATTAATACAATAAATCACCTGAGGATAGGAGGTGAGGTATGTGAAGGGGATGAAGAGATTAGAGATAAGGTGTTGGAGTTCTACTCATTGTATTCTGAGGAACGGGAGAGGAGGCCAAATGTCGATGGGTTTTCATTGCCCCACATCTCTAACTTTCAGGCAGATTGGTTGGGGCGGCCATTTGATGTGGATGAGGTGAAGAAGGCAGTGTGGGAGATGGAAGGGGACAAGGCGCCGGATCCAAATAATTTTCATTTTTATATCTCTTGCTAGAATGTGATTAGAGGGTATTTGATGTTGGTGATTAAGGACCTTCCATGTGAGGGAGTTTCCTTATAAGGGTTGCAGTTTCTCGTTCATCACTTTGGTTTCTAAGAAGTCAAGGGAAGAATTAATAGGTGACTTTAGGCCGAGGTTCTTCCTTAATGTCTACGATGCAAGGGGAATTTCAGAAGGGGAGATCCATTCTTTATGGAGTCTTATTTGCAAATGTATGTATTGATTCAAAGCAAAGAGATGGCATTTTGGGAGTATTATGCAAGCATGGAGAAGGCATATGACTCTGTGAATAGGAGTTTCTTGAATTACATGCTCGGCAGATATGGTTTTGGCCTGCAATGGAGAAGGTAAATTAGGAAATGTTTTAGTTTGGCCTCTATTTCGGTGTTGGCAAAGGGCTCCCCAGCATGATACTTTGGCAGTTCCAGAGGATTGAGGTTGGTGATCCACTATCTCATCTTCTTTTCTTGCTAGTGGCTGAAGTGTTGGGAAGGATGCTGGCTAGGGCAGCTAAGAATGGTCTAATGGAGGGTTTTGTGTGATTTCAAACCTCACGAATGGAAGAAAATTCGGGTTATATTTTCTAACCTTTTTTTCCTTAAATTATAGTAACTTGTAAACCGAACAATAGATTTTTTCACATCATTGTCTTAGCAATCAAAGTACTAATCAAAGTATTAATTATCATTTTATGAAGACCCTACGATTTTTCAAGTATGATTTGCGATGAATTGAACGTAGGTCTAGTTTTCATCTTCAGATTAAATATCGCTATGCAACCAAAGAGAAGATTAATTAATATATTTATGACGCAGGGCAACTTGTAATAGGAATTGTATTAGAATTAGCAGTGCACTGTTGGGCAGTTAAGCACCACTTGAGAAAGGATAGCCAAAAAGAGATCTTTATCTCTTTGATTTTTGTCTCTCTTTTACCTGCAATACATT
Organism: Platanus orientalis; assembly: GCA_025762735.1. Lineage (NCBI taxonomy): Eukaryota > Viridiplantae > Streptophyta > Magnoliopsida > Proteales > Platanaceae > Platanus > Platanus orientalis. The sequence continues at coordinate 11,028,053 of JAOXJP010000003.1, read as the reverse complement.
CAAAGGTTATATATAGTTATATACTTGTTTCTCCATTTCTAGTCTTTAAAGATTCCCTAAATTTAAATCTCTAAAGATGGATGCATAAAATAAAAATCTTTCCAAGGCTTAAATTTGTCCTTAAATAAACCATCTTTTTTTGTCCTCACTGCCTATGTGCCTTTATATCACAGTAATTCAGTACTGCATTATTTATAGCTGTATCATCTATTGTTAAGCAGCAGTCTTGCTTTGATGTGCAGAAGTGTCCTTTTTTTTTACATGTTCATGTGCTTCTCAAGTTATCTCTGTTCATAAAACTTAAATTGCATTGTTTTCAACTATCTGATATTACTGAAAATTGATGCATTTATTCAAATAATGTCACTCAATATAATGTCCATATTCCAGGAAGCTAATATTTTGTAATGTAGGCCTGACAAAAGGGTGACAAAGTTGATTAAACATTTGGGAGCACAGGTACACCCAACACAAAAGCGGGTGTTATGTATGAACAAGGTTGATCTGATTGAAGTGAAGAAAGATTTGTTGAAGGTCGCTCAGGAATTTGGAGATCTTCCTGGATATGAAAGGTTTGGATTAATTCTCTCCGATAAGTAGCTAGTGGTGTTTAAGATGTGTTTGTTTCTGATTCTTTGGTTTATCCTCAAAATTTGTAGATATTTCATGCTCTCGGGTCTCAAAGGTTCGGGAGTAAAAGATCTTACTCAATATTTGATTGATCAGGCATGCTCCCATCTTTTAGTCTCATTGTTGTATTGTTTAAGTATAGAGATGATTATTTCTCTTTTTTTTATCGATGACTGAAATAAACTTTCTTTTTAAGAATTGTAAATTGTTCTTCACAATCGTTTTATGTTTCAATCATATATATATTTTTTGGGACAAGTAATTTAATTTACTAATCAAAGAAAATGGGAATCAAGACACAGGATGCATGAGTAGTACTAACTCATCCCCAATCAACATAGTAAAACTACATCACATAAGACCACGGCAAGCCCCTCTCCTCAAAAACAAGAGTCCCAATCAAACACCCAGTCTTAGAACTTAATCCCCTGGAAAAGGTGGTTAATAGAAACCTAGCCAAACAAAGAAAGCCAAATTGTGTCTTAAATCGTTTTAGCTTCTGTCATGCAGTCTGCAAAGACACTTGTATTCCTTTATGACCATAGAACCCAGCAAACAGCAAATGGGATACAACTCCATATAACCCTCCTTGCTCAAAATTTTCCCCAGCCCTATACTTCACTTCCAATCAAGGTTCAAAATCTTGTTATCGCGACTTGTATCGCGGACCCGAGACACGGGTACGTCTCGCGTATCGCAGCTTATCGCGGAGAGATGGTGTCTGAAACCGAGAGACGGGTGAGATATGGGTCAAA
>JAOXJP010000003.1:11007001-11025231 GCA_025762735.1 Platanus orientalis | reverse complement strand
CAGGCTACAATAAACTCGGAACCTACCTCCTTGAGACAATACAGGGGGAGCCCTTACCACGACCCTGGAATGTAGAACATTTGAGAAAGTATTATCAATAAAATTGATGTTATCATTCTAACTATTAAAATGATCTGACTATGCAGGATCAACAAAGTTTCAAACCATTGTGCCCAAGCTACAAGACTAGGCCCTAGGTTATAAGATTAACCCTCAGGTCACAAGATTGACCCCGAGCCACAAGATTGGCACATCCTTCAAGCTCAGGTTACAAGACTAACCCCGGGTTACAAGACTAACCCTTAGGTCACAAGATTGACCCTGAGCCACAAGATTGGCACAGGCTACAAGACTAGCCCCCGGATTAGAAGATTAACCCTCCGATCATGAGGATGACCCCGAGTGTTGAAGTCAAGCGATGTCCTGACTGAGGAAATGCAAGGCAAGGGAGAAAGTGCCATAAGCCAACATAAAGAACCCAAATCAGGTTGGAGTAAATGCATCACAACCTAAACCAACTCTCCTTTACCAAGTAAGTACATCTACACCCCTTCATGTACGACTAAAGCCTAGACATGTATTTAAGGATACCCGGCGGCACCAACAACAAAAGGCTCAAGCCCAAAAGAGTGTCACCAGAAACCCTTACTAAAAATTAAGAGAGACCCAACAGGTCCTCATATTATCACCAAGGTGATCCCACCCTTAGAAAATTCTTGGTTAAGCTACCTATATCCATCGTTGCAGCATTGACCTCGAGGGGTGCCTATACTTAGAAAATTCTGCATCATCCTCCCCCACTTGGGGAAAGGGCTTAAGCCCTAAAGGGGAGCTATCAGGGACCTTCTCTTATCTAAAAAATACAGGGAGGAGCTTAAAAGACAATGGGCTAGTTGGCTATGCTTAGAAGATTTTGGTTGATCTTACTAAATACTTACCCCTACTCATCTCTGAGACACCAACCCCGAGGGTTCCCAACACTTAGAAAAACTTGACACTGCTCACCCCTACTCAAGAGAAAAGCTAATCACACTAAGACACACTCATACTTAGAAAATTTTCTTTTTTAACACTCTAAATGATGCATATCCCAACTGACTCAGATACGTATACGACACATAAAAAGAAAACACCATGACACACATCAAAGCTTAGAAAAGATTTAAAGAGAAACATCTTGAATAAAAAACAAAAGATACAAAAAAGAGAATTCCATTCATACGCAAGAAAATTACAAAGTTTAACAACAACAAAAAAAGATATAATAATACAATTACACCTTGGGGTTGCCATCCTTGAGGCCACCTCTCCCAGTGCTACATCTCCTCGGGTGGCCTCTCCAATTTCAGGCGCCACTGACCCCTCAACGACCCCGTCAGCTACAACTAATTCTCCAATCACCCCCTCGGTCATTATGTCTCTTCCTGAGCCGACTTCCTTCCTCGTGGTTTTCCTCGGCCTCAACACCCCTTTCATCGGGTTTAATGGAGGAGAAGTCGATGTCAAGGAATCACTCCGCCGCTATGCCCCAGAACTCCTCAAACCCTTCCCAGAAGCAATCGGCCTTGACAATGCTGAAAGCATCCAAGGCCAAGTACTAGGCTTCAACTACCTTAAGGGCCTCCTCCATCATCTCCTTCTTTTCTCTCTCTCTCTCCACCTCAGCCTCGAGGGGCGCTTACTCCAAGGCATCGGCTATGGCTTTTTTCACCAAGCTCTCGATAGCCGCAATGAGATCATTTTTCAGCCCGAATACAACAATTTCTCTCGTGTCCTAGCTCATCCCTGGCCCAATGGACATCCCTCTCAGAGTCTCGCAAGAGAGAATTCAAGCCCTCAATGCGGGACTCCTGCTCTGCGGGCTTGGCAGCCATGCTACTGCAGGAGTCCTTAGACCACTTCAATTTCTTCTCGAGGCAGCCGATCACAGCCTTTGCCTCCTCCCTGAGGGCCTTGTTCTCATTCCTTACTTGAGCAAGGTGGTTCAGATGTTCGGCCTTGACCTTCTCACAGAATTTGTACTTCTAGATGAAGGTCGTCATCAGGGCCATGGTCTACAAAAAGCAAAACCAATTCAGTAAAAAAAAGGGAGGAGGACACAAGGGGACCGAATGTGTTACCCTGATTATGTAGTACATCATGTCCTTATGCAAGCCGGCCAGGGAAAGGTTCTTCTAGAGGTACTCGAGATATGTCGGGGGAACACCCCCTAATAGGTAGTCCCCCCTAGACTTGGCCTCAGTAACCAAGAGTCAAGTCCTAATGAAGACTCTTCTGTTGGCAGTGCAGGGGTGGAAGAAGTCACCCCCCGAGTAGAGGTGGTCGTAATCATGATTGCCGGGGTAAAGGCCTCGGGGGCGACGGTAGGTGGCTCAGTGGTAGGAGCTTCAGCATCAATCGTCAGAGTGGCTGTCTGAGTAATCACAGCCTGGACCATGGCTATAAGAGCCCGAGAAGAACTCCCTATGTCCCCCTCCAAGTCGACGACTAGGATAGTCTTAGATGGAGCCGGGGGAGACGTTGAAACTATCTCAAGGATCGAGGACCCGAAAGGCCCCCCGAAAACGGTGTGATGTTTCCTCTTCTTTGAGGACACAATTGCCTCTACTTAGGTAGTCGCTGGCTAACCAACCTTTTTGGCCCCCGGGGCCTTATCTCTAATCTCCTTGGCCCGAGAGAGATACTTTCTGTCTGTCTTCATCGCTACACAAGAAACGAACCCGGGGTTAGAAATTAATGAGATGAAAATGAATAGTTATAAAAAGATAAGAAAGGAAGACAAATAAAATAAAGACATGTGAGTTAATTGGGTTTGGACCAAATCCACACTGATAGAGTCGGTCGAGCGTAACGAGGTTCGGGTAGGTATGAGAAGGGCAATTTATTACCTCCTAGATATGAGCCACCTCCTCGTCGGACAGCTTATCTACTTTGTTAGCTAAAAAAACAATAAAAAATAAAACAAGAAAAGAAAAATATGTGCAGTAGACAATGATAGATCGACAGCTTACCTATCGAGCTGATGACTAACGCCCATGCCCAGTTGAACTTCACTTCAGGGTCCTCATCCGGGAGGCATTCCTAGCCCTCACCCAAGACAAAGAAATACTGGGTCCTCCACCCACTGTTTGAGCTCAGGAGCGCCATCACTAAAGTAAGCGTCGGGTCTCGGCTAACAAAATATAACCACCCCGGTTCTTGCTCCTTGGGAAAGTTACAACGAAAAAACTCGTTGAGGGTGAGGTGATGTTCCCCTTTGAAGGTCAGCTCCCATAGGACCATACACCTTATGGCTATGCACCTAGCGTTGGGAATTAACTACCCGGGTGCCAGCCCAAAGCAGAATAGCAATTCCTTGAGAAACCAGGGAACCGAAACCTGAGGCCCGCCATGAGGGCCTACTCGTACAGCGCTACACTGTCGGTAGGGGCTTTAAAACCCAAGGCATCCCCGGGTGCTGTAAAAACTACTCCCTCGGGAACGAGGTAGTTAGAATAATACCGAGTGAGGTTTTCACCCCCAACTTAGAACCGTACTGGGAGGCTTTGAAGTCCTCTTCGGGAGCAATTTCACTGGCCGCACCCTGGGCGTTAATTAGAGCCGGCTCAGTAGCCTATTACAGGGGATTTCGCCGAACCTCAGACAAGTCATCGACCATTCGATCGACAGTATACCCGAACACCATCTATATAGCACTGGAAGAGTTAAAAAATAAGAAAAGACAAAAGATAAAACAAAAAACTAAGGCAAATATGCCAGGAGATGGGGAAACTAAGGGACACCAACAGCAAAAAATGGAGGAAAAACGAATGACAGGATTCAGTGAAACAAAATGGAGGTTGTAAAAAAAAAAACCTAGAGGATAAGCTACAGTATGAAAGAAATACCTAAAGAAGGGGTAGACTCAAATAGGAGACTGGAATCATCGAAAGACGGTCGCCCGGAGAGAATGAGTTGTCTGGAGCGAGTAAAAAGGATGTCGGAGATGCGTTATCAACGTCGGAAGAAGAGATGATAGCCCTCCGAGATGAGGGAGAGATAGTCAGAAATTGCTCAAGGTGGACGTAAAGGATGCAAGAGATGATAAGTGAAGATAAAAGAAAGACGAAAGTGTGTAGAAGGGAGAATATATATAGCATACCCTGGAGATTCTCAACCCTACATATGTCACGTATCCAAGGGTTGACGAAATAAAATCGGGAAATAAGGCGATGCGCGAATCCCGAATGGTTAAAGAGGTTTAAACGTAGCCATTAGATGATCTAGAGATCCAAAATGACATTATGTTTGATATGACCTGGACCCTGCGCCGGCACGTCCTGTTGGTTTCTGAAATCCATTTAATGCGAGGTTATCATTAGCGCTCATCCCCAACCGGTACCACCTCGATAGTTGAAATGACACGCCGCCTACGCCAAAATAATATGTAATAAAAACAAACAATTTGTATTCCCGGGTCACGCAGACTTGGACCCGGGAATAAGGGGCAACTGATGGGGAAAACCATACTAAGGGCTCCATAAGTCGACCCCATTAAACCAGCACAACCCTGACTCTATATGAAATGACCTAGAGTGCTTCAAAGATGCCCATCCTGGGGCCTTCTGACCCACCACATAGCAAGGCCCTTGATGAAAAGGTAGGAGCGTCCCTCGGTACCCGGCTCAAAATATCCCATGAGTATCCCTGATAGCCATTCGAAGCACCCGAGACCTAAAGGCTACTCGAGACCCTGGGGTCAGGGATTCCTCGACTTGCTAAGGTGTAATCACCTTGACAACCCAATTTAAAGGTATGCATGATCCAGAGACCGTTATGCTAATAGCATATTCTCTATAGCAGACCTGCCAATTCTGAGAAAGAGATAGAGGTAGCAGGAGGAGACGAGCTCAAGAACGTGGAGGAAAGCGACATGCGAGAACGTGGGGGAAAGAGACATGCAAGAACGTGGGAGGAAAACGACACGTGGGATCCGCCCCTACTCGAGCCTATAAATACATGCACCAATTCAGCCTGCAGGTATAAGACACCAGAAACTCTAACAAAAGAGAGCTCTATTTCCTACAGTCCCCATGTTTTCTGACTTGATCATCGGAGAGCTAGAAGCCGACACCCTGTCGATGCTAGCTTCTTAACCTTCTTTAGTTTCATGTGTGTAGAGCCCGGCCCGTCGAGGATCTAGGACAATCGTGGGACTATTTGATTGACGTAAAGGAAACGGTGAAATCGATACGCCATCACAAACTATTAATGGGATTCAACCTCTGCCATCTCTCCTAGAGGATCAAACTTCAGAAGCTGGAGTGGGCATTAAAAAAATAGAGACATTTGGAGAAGCAAGGTAAAAGAAATACAACTCATGTATTGGACTATATCGCGAGCTCTGGGGAATAAAGGCAACAAGCAACAAAGACAAACACACACAAACACATCTTTCATATATATATATAGAAGAAGAAGAAGAAAGAAGGAAACAAAAACAAACATACACAATCCATCTTTAGACCACATCAATGAGAAGTTTTATTAATAAAACCCTTGTCTCAACCTCTCTTAATAAACCAAAACAGTTGGTTCAGTGACAATTCAAAAGAAAGAATACATTTGATGAGAATGATTTTTCAACCCATCTAGAGAAATTCACATCTCTTTTCTCATTAAAGAACCCTAATTTCTCTTATATTTCTTTTAAAATTTTTTAAAACCATTTCGAATACTTATTGACTAGTCAAACCCTAACAAAAAAATTGACAATGAAACCCCATGTTTTATTTATTAATTGTATAGGGTTCATGTGAAGGAAGCAAGAATTAAATAAGGGGTGGGGGTCAAAGTTTGATGCATTAAAGGACCAATAAATCTTTTAATCAACATAAAAGAATATATAATACATGGTGGGTTCATGTATTATTGCATAGAGAATATAAGAGAAGAGAAAAAGAGAGACACGTGACAAAGAGGTGCACCAACGTGCAACCCATGTGAACAGAGGTTTCACCCCACTTCTCCAAGTATGGAATGAGAATCTATAGTCAAAAGGGTCCCAAAAAACCATGTCCACCTTAAGCCATTTACATCAAGCCACGTTGCAATAGCACCAACAAGCTGACCCACATTGCTTATTTTATAAGAGATGGGGAACATGCTAGTAATAATGACCATTCAAGCTTTCTATAGTGACAAACCCATTTATATCACCTCATCAAATTTATCAAAATATGAGAGAGAGAGAGAGAGAGAGAGTACCCTACACATATATGTTAATTTCTAGTAATATGCTTTGACAGCAAAGGAATCAACACCACCACTTCACCACACTTTTTATCTATCTATTCTTCTTACTAATAAGAGATTATAAGAAAACCAAATGGAAAGAAAACCAGCACACCACAATTAGAGGGAAGTATTACTACCTCCCCCTTTCTATAATACATGGAACAGATTTTGGTTGCTGCAGGAGATGGGTATTTGCGGCTAGGTCGGTCAGATCAGTTGGACCCAGCTCAGTGGTGTGGAGATGTCGCCGGTGGTGGCTTGGCACATTGATAGCACTTGGCGAAGAGCCCGAATGTGTCAACTTGCCTCACGAAGTTGGTCATGCTTGCCCAGCCACCAAACCCAAAGCCCACGATTAAGACCCACACAACAATGAATGCATTAATCACGTACATGGCCGTCCAACTTGGGAGGAAGAAGGGAGGCTTCTCTGCCGCATTCTGCATTAAGTGAAACAGGAAAATTAACAAACAGTTAGAAGGCATGAAGCACAAACTGGGTAAATAGTAGAGACTTTGACATAGTTATTGATGACCCGTTGGAAAAACGGCTTATCTAAAATTTTGTGACGCAGAAATAATTGACTCAGTGAGTTATGAAGCTAGCTCATGCTCATCTAAGAGGGTGACATGAAAGACAAACAGAACTGTTGCATATAACAAGGGAGAAGGACATCCCACCTTCCTTCTCTCAAAATATTTCCGATATCTCAAAGCCTTAAATGCTGTGGGGGTGTTGTTGTGTGTGCCTCTCGCTCTTACTGGTATCGTACGTTCGGCAGTGTCAAAACTATAGGACTATTTTGGTCATTTGAAACTAAGGAATGTGTCTGAAGTGGGGACGTTTGGGAAGCCTTTACTGTGGTTGATTCCACAATTACTTGCTCAATTTGTATTCCTAACCTTACTCCTCCAAGGGCCCATTATCCCTTGCTCCTCGTTTTGTAAAGATCAGAAATTTAAACAGACCAACAAAAAAAAAAAATGGAGAAAATCCCCAACTTGCTGAGACTTGGGCTTACTTCAAAGTCTTACCTAACTAAGACAAACTTCAAACTTGAATAATAAAAAATTGCATTGAAATTACAGAATCCGAAGAACCCTAAGGCTTAGCTATGTACCCGATCAATAATTCCTACTTTCTGGTTGACAAACACAAAGATGACCACAAAAGCTAACAGAGTTTATAAACCAAGCACTAACTACACTTCATTTTTATCAAAAATAAATAAACTAAACAACCGTTCATGGAGAGGAGGAAGTGTAGAAGAGACTTGGTTAGTTCACTTTTAATATGGTATCAGTGTCCTTAGTCTGAATGGACAGGTACCACTCTAATCTAATGTGACCAATGTCTAACAAAGGTGCATTAATAAATGCATGTTATGTTTTGTGATAAAAATGCCTTGTTTTGGGGGGTAAAAGGGTTCAAAAGAGTGTTCATTTGAAAAGTAGGTGGTCCACAAAAGATATGAAATTCAAAAACACATAATGTGTCAATCAATGCACAATAACAGAGGTCCGTTTCAAAACAGACAATCATTCTCCATTAATAAATCGAAATATTCATTCATTATATATTTACTGTAATACCCTCCCTTAACCCATATGTACCCGGGATTTGGTACAACTCCTTAAAGACTGCCTGCCCAGCATCAGGGGTAGACACATCAGTGCAAAGTGATAATCACCCCCAATAAGTGTAAATCACTTTTCTGGCTGGCACTGATGTGTCCGCTTGTGATACATGATGGATCTTAGGTGTTTTTAAGGGTCCCACCAAATCCCAGCCACATGTGTATTGACTCAAACACCCTTTGTTAAGCCTCATGTCATAGTGATATCTGTCCATTCAGATTGGAGACTATTTAAAACCAACTCTGTAATAGGATGAAACTTATATGGTCCTGGGTAGGTGGATTCGTCTTTTTGTTATTTGAAGCGCTTAGGAAGGGACTCGTATCCTCTACGAAGGGTGGTGGGGCCAAACACTTTTTGCAGGGCCCCACCCCCCTTTGTGTTTGTGGGTCACCATGGCACACCGTAAGGTGGCACAGAGGTTGTGGCTCCCCTAGGAAGTAAGACCACGCCATTTGACCATGGTACTACAAATAGTTCCAAATCGAACCACCCCTACCTATCTATTAGACACTTAAAAAAACCAGAAAGGATCTTCTTCTGCCGGCTTAACATCCCGTCTAACATGTGGCATAACATGACTGATGGGAAAAAATGAAAATCATTTTTCAAAAATTGTAATTCATTTTTTCCCTCCAATGGTGTACTGCCATCTGTTAGACAGGACCTTAATAGGTCATAAGTCTATAAGCGGCAGAAGAGGATCCGGACAAGTCATGAAGGTGCCCGGTCTACTTTTTTCACTAGTAAAAACCAAGAGTAGGAGGGGTCCAAAAATAGGCTAACCTCTTCCTAAACCGAACTCAACCCTTGACCATTACAACGAGGAGGACAATTGTCATCGTCATCATAATATAGGGTACAAAGAAGGGAGAGTCAAACCGCTACTTTCCCCCCTTCACAATAGGGCCCAATCCAACATAGTTATTACTCGGAATGTGACAGTGGAAAAGGGCCAGTGCAAAGCTAGCTGGAGGTGGGGAAAGTAGAAGAAAAAGAATGAAGATAGTAGATACCTGTCGGGCAGAAGCCTTTCTGTAAGTAAGCATATGAGCTAGAGAGGGGATGATGTAGACGGTGAAGCTAACCAAGAGAGCACCGACGGCAGAGTTAATTGGCCCAAAGAAGGGAAAGATAATGGCAAAGAACCATATCGGAATAACAACCGGCAGCCTCGCCAGTGCCCTCAAGCATATACTCTTGGTGCCGTGCATCCCTATCACCTTCTCCCACACGAAATACAGAGGCGTACAGGCGAACCCAAACGTTATGAACTGCATCATATTACAAACACATCCTTAAGTAAATTAACTAATTGTGAGGGGGGATTTGAACTCGCGACGTAAATTAAGCCTGCTTAGATACCATCTTAAATAAAGCAATTGACCAGCTCTCCTAAAACCCTTAAGTGATAGCTTGGAAAAGAAGGAAAACGAACAGACCTGGTGAATGAGCATTAAGATGACGGCGGCGTCACGGTAACCGTTCCGGGGAAGCAGAGAGAAGGCGTTGGAGTGGTCGAGGAGCTGGTCGCCGAAGGCCCAGTAGACGGCGGTAGCTGACGGTATCGTTAGGGTGTATACGTACAGCGTTGCCAGTAAATATATGTACTTGAACTTCTGTGGCTTCCACATCGCATGCATGATTTCCCTGAGCAAAGAAAGAATCTCAGGCCCTGTCTGGTTGCCTTGAATTGAATGGAAAATGACAGAAAATAATAGAACAGAAAATTACGCAAGAAAAGAAAAAAAAAATCTGTAATTTTCGGCTTCTTTTTTTTATATATATAAATGTTTGGTTGCCAAGAAAAAAAAAACTTATGATACAATTTTCATGAAAAAGGGAGGATATTCAAAGAATGAGTTGTGTGAAAAAAAAATTGATCACAGACAAGAAAATAGTTAGTTACAAAATTGATAATCTCTGATTCATGGCAATCAGACACTTTGAAAGGGATTTTCTCGAGAAAATTTTGCCTAATGCAACCAAGTACAAAAATGACAACCAAATGACCAAAAGAACCCTGAAAGCACAACAAGATTAATTAACTTGGATTCCTATCCGACCGTTGAAAGAACGCTCTTTATGAATTATTTTACTTTTTGTGATGGAAAGTGTAAGACAACCAGATATAGCATAAAGTTAGATTTTAAAACTTTGATTGGCTGATTACCCAAAAAAGAGGAAACAAAAGACTTAATTATGAGTGCAAGATATCAAGATATGGAGTCATCCCGGCGACCACCGGCACCCGCCGGCGATTTCACGTGGGCAAGAAAACACAGTGCTTTCTCCACATGATTTTGTCCCCTTCAAAAAAAACCCCAAATGGCCAGCAAAAGCTGGAAACAGAAGTTAACGTAAAAAGAATAGATTTTCTTATTTCTCCATGTCAATTTCCCCATTACTTATACTTACACAGTCACGGCGTGTCCGCCGAATGTGTAGAGGATATTGGTGGCGCCGGTGAAATACAGAACCAGTTTTGTTGGAGCCGTGTGTTGCACATTTTCAACCTGTACAAAATTTTTGGGGCCGGGTCGAAATTTACTTCAGTACTTACTCCTCAACTACCTAACCCAAATCCCCCCAAAAATAAATAAATAAACCTCTAATATACCTGGCCATGAACGATGGCAGCAATGGTCAGGTACCAGGCAGTGTAAGTGGTCATCCCAAGTCCTAAAAAGGACCAAATCCTGTAATTGTGAAACGAAGGGATGAACACAGTCGTAGCACAGCAAGCTCCGAAGATGTACGTCCATGTCCTCTTATCCAATCGATCGTTTATGTAGTATATGTTACTGCCCTCATCGCAAAAAACCACCAAAATAAGCTTCTGAAGAAGTAAAATCAAGCAAAGAAACCATCTTTCCCCAAAAAAAGAGCTCACCTTGCACAAGCTATAAGCTGTATAACAGACCCAAAGAGGAGGAATGTACAGTTAAACGCCAGTCCCATAGCTTTCCAGTATGGACCCAGTAACCCATCAAGCACTTCAAACCACTGAAGAAATTCAAATCAGGGTTTATGATTAGTAAAATTGAGATGAAACAGGGTTCTGGGTCTCTGCAAGTTTGGATTTGTCTGATTATTTGATCTGTTTTGATCCTATAATGCTTACCTGTATGACATGATTCTTGAAGTCTGCATTTTCCTTCTCCTTTCGGCTTCGGTACTCGATATATAGAACGCTGATGAGGTAAGCAGTCCAGCTACCGATTATGCCGTAGAAGACTTGAAATAAGATCCCTGAAAGCAAACCCAGCTGGGAGAAGGAGTAGGGTAGCGTTAACAGAACCTGAGCTACCTGTAATAGAAGGGAAATTTAACTGTATCAGATAAAACTGAGGACGAAAGAAAGCTTTTTTATGTTTTTTTTTTTTCTGGGTTTTTGGGCTTTTACTTGATTGGAAGCGCAACTGAACCAGGCGTCGTAAACCGAGCCTCCATGCCAGAGAAAGCTCTTCATGCTAAACCTGGAGTGATCTTCCTGCTCTTCCTTCCCCTCATGCTCTGTCTCGTCGTAGCTCGAGACGATCGCTTCTTCGGCTTGCTTCTGAGGCAACATTCTTCCCTTGTTTCTAACGGCAACGCTATAATCCGTCTAGATCTGGAACACAGAAGGGAAGGTAAATGAAACAAAATTAACAAACCCAGAACTTTCACACAGAAACAACAAATGGGGAAAAGGAAACTAGAAAGAGAAAACAAAGCTCCAAGGAAAATAGAAAGAATGAAAACGATTTCAGCAATGTTTCACACGAACCAGAAGAAGTCCAACCAAAGAAAAAAGAAAAAAAGAAAAAATTGTCTCCCAAACAGAACTTTCGCATAGAAACAACAAATGGGGAAAAGGAAACTAGAAAGAGAAAACAAAGCTCCAAGGAAAATAGAAAGAACGAAAACGATTTCAGCAATGTTTCACACGAACCAGAAGAAGTCCAATCTCAGTCTTAGCTTCTTCGAGAGGTCTCTTTCTTGTATATATAGAAAGAGAATGAGAGAGAGAGAGAGAGAGACCCTGAATTTCGTTGTTTTTCTTTGCTCTATTAAAAGACAGATAGAGAACAGTCTTGTCTAGCTCAGCTCTCCTTTTTTGTTGCTGGAAGGAAAGGGGTTAGGAGCGGGAGAAGTGGACGACTGTCAAAGCTCCAGGAAAACGTTACAAGTGCAGAGAAGGTTTAAGAATTCTCCATTAAAGATTTGCAGGGCTTTTAATGCCGGCTATTATTACAATTCGCTGGCCCGAATCTCTCTATTCGTTGAAACTACAGCTCAGCTGAAGACCCACTTAAATGAGTTTCTATCTCCAAATGGCTGTGCGAGGGGGAGGTTTCGAATTGGAAAATGAGACTCTTTTGGAAGGTTTTTGAGAGACTTAGGGAGAAGAAAAGACCCTTAATTACTACTCGAATATATACGTAAGTACTTACTCAGTTTCTCTATCTCTTTCTCTCGGATTTACTTAAAAAATTCCAACTCTACTGTATAGAGAAAGCTGAGGTGAGGTAATGAAGACGAAACCCAGTTAGCTTCCGATTCGATTCCCAGTTCGTTTTGGAGGGAGAATCAAGATCTGAGGAAAAGGACGTCGTTCTGATCAGTAAAGAGGAATGGAAAACCGGAGCTGCTTTTATAGGCCTAAAGCCACTCCAAACGGCTACGACAAATTTAATGATTTAAAGCAAGAAATTAAAAATTAAAAATTAAAACAGAAGTCCCATTTCTAATCCCTTCTTCTTCTTGCTCTCTCTCTCTCTCTCTTGCTTTGTTCTGTCTCTGTACATTTTGTTACCGTGACATATAAAAGAACTCAGCTCAGATCCAAATCTCCAATAATTCTGTAAGTTTTAATTTCCCACTAAATTCCTGATCCTTTTAAAAATAATGGGTATTTATTTTTATAATTAAATTAAATTTAGATTAATCCAGTCTTCATCAAGTTCATACCTGTCGCAGTATCCACAGAGAGAGAGAGAGAGAAAGGGAGAGATGATGGGTCGTGCATCCCCATCGTGGGCCGCCTTACCCACCAACCGTAAAAGAGAAGGCCCATTTATGATTTTTAACCATCCTTTTTTCTTACTTTACACGTCGGTTCAGCGCAGCTTGTTTAGCTGTCGGCTTAAGCCGAGCCAGTGTGGCCCCGCCACCCCAGTTCCTCGCACGCCTTTAAAGCAACACGCCACCATCCCCCCTTCCACTTCCGACCTAAACTTATATTTAGAAGATTCCCTTTTTATCATTATCCGACGGCTCGAATGACCGGACGTCCACTGTGGGACCCAGTACCCCCTGGGGCCCTGACCTTTCTTCTCAGCCGAATTTATTGCTTTTTTTAGAGAACCGGTGAAGTATTGACGGATCCTCTGCAGTAACTTAAAAAACATTATAACACAACATGTATACAAAAGTTAAAAATTTAACTAAAATTAAAGAAAGTTTTAAATTTTGTTTACGTGTTGTGCTTTGGACACTCATTGTACGTTAATGTATTTAACTTACTGCAGAGCTCTGAGTGGAAGTCATGGAACAAAGTAAGCAACTCGTTCTGCTTGTTAGAAACTCATTAGATATGGAAACTGACTCGGGAGAATCACGCTACATTTTTACCGAGTTGCAAGTCTCAAATCGTTACATTAATATATATTTTTTGGGTGGAGCGTTGACTCGCTATGACGAGTCAAAGTTTAGATGATTACTAACCCAGGATGTCACGTAACGTAACCAAATGGAAGTGCGGACCCACATGGATGACCCACCAAAGGTGGTGGTGGTGGCGGTGGTGGTGGTCATGGTGGTGCGGGGAGGAGGTTTTTGCCGGGGAACTCCCCGGTAAATGGGGGAAAACCTGGTTAGATGTTACTTTTATACCTTACAGAACCCCACGTTCTCCCGTTGAAGCGGGATTTGTCGGCTGGGTGAGGGTTGCGCCACCCGGGCCCCCGGTCCCTGCCCCAAACCCACTTACCCATTCTCTAACCCCCCACCCTCTCTTTTGTCAAGTTGCGTCCTTTCCTAACTCGCCTGAGTGGACTCAGAGAATCAAGAATAAGAGACCTATCTTTTTCTCTTCCTCTGCTGGAAGACACAAAAAATGAATCAACGTTAATGAGTTTTAGAAGGAGGCTCTGACTCGGAATCTTACGTAATAATGCATTACAGAGCTGGAAAAGATTAAGGGTGGGACCCAAACGTCACGCTAGGACGGAAAATGACTTTTGAATTATGGGATCACTGGTTCGATCGATGATGGGTGCACTTGGGTAATCCCGATACATACCCGTCCACTCGCACAAGTCTTTCAAGGCAGGAGCCAACCCCCTTACTGACCCGACCTTGACGCACTTGAATTGTCATCAAGAATACCCTCTATTTCCAATCAGTTTGACCTCTTTTTGCCCAAAAAGAATTTTCTACAGTGAAAAAGCATGCAATGATCATTATGTACAAGGCGTTAGAAAACACGTGACGGAAAAAAGAAAACTACTACATTTTGCATACAATTCTCTTTTTTTTTTTTTTCACTACATGGCACCAAGCGCTGACACTTGAAGGTCAGCACGCTTTTTTATTATAGGAAATCCGTTTTGTTTTTTGCCTTCCTCTCTTCTTTCGTTTTTGTTTTTATTATTTTTGTTTTCCTTTTCCCTTCCTCAATATTGGACTCCGAGATCTCCCTCTGACTCCCTTTACACTCTAATACTACAAGGGTTGGCTGTGGAACAACACATGGTCAATGATCTGAACCGTACCATTGGGTGTGTAACCAAGTGATTTCTTAGCCCTACAATCAAATCGAAGTCATTGGATCCTTTTCATCGTTTAAGAATCTCCTCCTTTCATTTTGACTTGAAGAGTAACCCAAATCCGTATGGTTAAACAAATAGAGAAAGCAAAACCAATCATTCATATTACCCTAGTGTTTCAAGAACTATATATTGCTTGCAAAAAAATTTTGTGTAGGGCTGTCAACGGTCAGATACAAATGAGATATAGGCATGCTCATATTTTTATTTGTTTTTTTAAAGGATTTTTCTCAGAACGGTTCAAAGTTATGGTGAAATTGCTAAATAATGAGGTAAAAAAAACTATTTCCAAAATCGATTTTTGTGGGATAAATTCGTAAAAAAATGAAATAATTAATGGTTAAGACAATTAAATTATTCCTTCTATACCCCTAACCCTCTTAATTGAGTAACTAATTCCCTTTCCTATTCCATCTTCATCATTCCTAATATCTCTCCCATTACTCCCTTATTCTTCTCCACCTCTTTTGTTTTCTCTATTTCAAAGAACTTTGACAGAACGACAATCTTTTTCCATGGTCCATGGTTGTAACTATGAAAGTTGATTCACTCGTGAGGGAAAACATTGGTGATTTGGATGGATGATTTTCCATTTGATCAATCATTTTTTAGGAGGTCTCCATATAAAGTTTCATCTCTATTAAAATATATTTGGCAATCCAAGTGTAAATTTGCTGGAGGTTGAATCACCTTGTTCAGTTTAGGGAACAAGGAAGAAGACAACGAAGCCTCCTTCATCCTTCCTTGGTTTTTGTCTTTTTTGTTTTTTGTATTATTTTATTTTTTCACTGTTGTACCTCCCTAAACATACAACACCTTGGGTTAACTAAACCTATGGTTCATAGTAAAAACCATGTGGCATCATCATATATATGCTAGTTTGAGAGATCCTATGCTTGAGATGATCCTGAATAAAAATAATAGATCTGAGCAAAAATTGTCTTTAGATTTTTAAAATTCAATTAACGGTTCAAAAGATAACGGTGGTCACAAATCCAAAAAACTAACAAATTAACTGAACTGCATATTTTTAGTTTTTTTTTTTTGCCACATGCCAATCATTGAAATCTTCTAAACCTATATCTGAACTTTAACAACACGGAGAGGATCACGGGGGCATGAAAGTAGGGATTCGGTTTCCTATTATATCATATAACTGATTTAGGGTTACAAAAATAATTAACAATCATTAAAAATCAATTTCGGAAATAGTTATTTTTACCTCGCTATTTGGCAATTTGGTCATAACTTTGAACTGATTTGGGAAAAATCCCAATATTAAAATTTTTAATCATCCCATTTTTAATATATACTAAAGGAAAAAAGATAAACTCATGCAAATGCCTATTGCAAGTTATTGTTTTGTGTTTATTTATTATCTTTTCATTGGTTCTTTTTTTGTGTTCATGTCGTACCTTACATTAAATAAATCTTGAGCTAACCTTTTATTTGTTGGCAATATAGGTTCAAAATAGTAGAACAAGTGAAGAAATTGTAGAATTAATTGTTTTATGCAAGGTGTAGACTGAGCCTGTAAATGCATTGTCTTTGAATCTGCTATTTCTGTGTTTGTGACAGCTAAACTCTAAAATTTAACAGTTCCTTAAAAGTTCTCTTAGAATTTAGGTATAACCCCAACTCAGTGACATGTGAAAATACCAATAGATATAAAAAAGAAGAAGATAAATATATATATATAATAGGGAAAACTTAGAAAGGACAAAATGTAATTGGAAGACAAATGTTTAATGCTTTGATTCATTACAAAATCACTATAAACAGCTATAAGGCTTAAACATTAATAAAATTGTAGAAAACATGTGACACCACCCACCTCATCATGCCATGGCTTGGGTTGGTCAGTTTGTTAATGCACATGTGTAATACAAACAAGGAACCTACACACACACTCCTCTCCCATGGGTCCATACCTATGCAAGTTCTACAATTGTTTATTAGTTCAATGATCTTAAACTTCCTTTCTATGGTGAGACTAAAGATACGTGGTGCAAAAAGCAAAATAAAAATAAATAAGAAAGAGATTGTCATAATTTGAATCACCAAAATCATATTAAATACAACGTGACCTACTTTTAAGTGTCCACATCCTGTGTAGATAACTAGGTATGAACTATTAGACTATTAGTGCATTGTTTTGGTATTTTCGACATCATTATATCAGCTCTTGTTCCGATATCCCCATGTCTCTTGAGATTTATTATCTCACTTTATTCATGAAGATTTTTTTCTTTATATTTTGTAAATGATATAAATGTGTTATAATCAAGCCTTTACACAGAAGGTAGGTTGGATAGATAATCTGAATTTTGAAAAGAGAAAATCTATAATTTTTGTCTTGTCTTGATACTTGTAAGTAGAATTTCCAAGCTAAGAGAACCAAAAAATTAAAAAATATTCGTATCAAAACAGAGGACATTATACCCTACCATATATATATAAAGGCAAGATAATAACACATTTATATCATCTACAACTATAAAGAAAAAAATCGTAAGGAATGAGATATTGAGGTGTGATGTAATAATATCTCAGATACAAAAGATGTAACCAACAACAACAACAAAACAGCTTTATCCCAATTATTTGGGGTCGGCTACATAAATCATGTTTTGTCATTTCATTCTGTTTAAAGACATGTTTGCCGTTAAATTAAGATGTAACCAAGAATACCTAAAATCAATTAACGAAGAAAATAGAAACCATTAAGTCTTACCGTTATTAATTTCTGTTCTCTCTCCCAACCCTAATCCTAATATGACTAAGGTAGCAGTGACTTGGAAAAGTGGTAGGTGGAAGAGTTGACATGCCATGTTCATTAATAATAGAGAGGAGGCTAACATACGGGCTATAATAAAACGACAAAGACTACTTAAATCTTCTATTTTCTTTTTTATGATTTGTAGGTGCTTCTGACCAAAACTATTTTTTTGGGGGGGTCAGACTACGATTATTTAGAACATGTCAAAATAAGATTCTAATACTTTAAAAAAATAATAAAAAATAAAAAATCTTTTTTCCTTGTGTATTGGAACATGAATCCAAACTTGTTAAGGGGCCTTGAATGGAAGATAGACCCGGTCTAGCTTCACCTACCACCTTAATATTAAAATGATAATAATAATAATAATAATAATAATAATGATTATTTTATTATTATTATGAGAAATGATCCACTGAGTCAAACTTGGGGAACTAAAACCCTTAGCTTATTTGTCATGTTGCTCGCTTGTTTATGGGATGTTGACCCAGTAACAAGTTGAGACATTTGTAGCTACTACTTATGTCCCTCTTATAATATCAATTTGATACATAAATATTAGGGCAAATAGAACCACAACTGTGGTCAAGTCATGATTTGCAGCACGCTGTACTCTCTGACTCTAAGCCACCAACCTATTATTATTAACAACTAATCAAAGGAAAGGATATTCTACACCCAATTTGTCTGTTCTCCTATATCCCCCCCCCCCCCGCGCCCCCAAAC
>JAOXJP010000003.1:10958721-10990292 GCA_025762735.1 Platanus orientalis | reverse complement strand
ATCTTCAACTTCTTCATCTCCCTCCTTTTACTTTCTTTGAAATTTATCATTTTTCATATAATTTTTTATCATAACAATACAATGTCGATATTAGGCAATAATACGTTGTGAAAGGGGAATATTCGCTCAAACACACTGACATCGTACATCGTGCTGACCAAAAAATGAATTTTTATAATGTACTTAATGTTTTGTATCGGTATAGGAATATGTCGTGTCGGTCTTGATAGACATGGACATATATCGGAAGATATTTAAGATATTTCGAGATATTTGATACCATGGTTGTCATACCTCTCCAGGAAACCCCTAAGGTGCTGAAAAGGCGAATATGGGTACACCTGATTGTAACTTTCATGTGAAGAAGACTCATGCTTACGTACTCCCATAAATCACATATCTGAGGCATCCTCAGCCATAGGTCCAAAGAATGCAATAGATGAAGATGCTAAGGATATGGCATTTTCCCATACCCATGCACATATTTTCTTTTATAATGTTGGGTACATTTGGGTGGCAGAGACTGTGACCTGGTGCCTCTCTTACTCTTCCCAAGTCGATTTTTATGGTGTGTCCTATGTAGAAATGTAAATGTCTTCATAGCCTGTAAAACCGCACGGTGTAGATGAGCCAACTCCACCTTCCTTGGCAGCATTACCACTGGGTTCACTCTCTCTAATGGCATTAGCTGTTTCATCATCACCACTATCAAAATGATTTGAACTATGCTCACACTCTCCATTGGGCCTCCCCTCCTCACTACTCTTAACATCTATTGAATTTTTTTGTAGGTGTCCTCAGAATAATCATTGTGTCCACCATTGGTATTGATAGTCTGTATCCTGCCCATCGAGCAACAGTTCCGCAGCCTCATGGATTCATGTGTCTAATGTGTCATCCTCTTCGAATATGTGGCTGAGGTTGATGGGGTTGTTGTAGGTTTCATATGAAGACCTATCAAATAGGTTGTGCATGTTCGTCATCTTTAAACGAAATTGTAGTGGACGTATACCAAATTGTGCATATTCGTCATCTTTAAACAGTACTTGGGCTTTGAATGTATGAGGGAGAGAATGTGCTCCAACACCCTGATGAGGCGTATGTCTGACTGAGGACTGTGATGGTGATGTCCTTTAGCTTGGGTGTACTGTCCCCATACAAGTCCCACCAGTTAGCTTTTATAAAAAGATTTGAACATAACAGAAATTTTCACTAGTCAACTCTTATTAGTCATTTCCAATTGCCTATATTTATACATACCTAGAATACGAGTATTTTGGGACAAAGTGTCTTTCGACTTGTGTGAAAACCTCAGCTACATAATACAGCATGGAAACTAGTAAGTATCTCATAGTGGAATGAAAGATGCACATACGTGTGCAATCAAATTAAGTATTTTATAACGTACTTGTCCCATAAATTTCATGTTGTCTATCCACATATAGCTCCAATATCTGTAATATTTCTTTTATGCCAGACATTATTTTTCTTCTCTGAGATATTTTCTGGTTGGAAAACTGGAATTTTGGATATAGGAAGTATGCTACCATATCAATTTATATAAAGTATTTAATCATTTACATAAAGTAACATTGTAAGTAATATTACCTACGACATGTAAGTCATTGTGGAATTTCTTATTCCCCCTTGCATCTATTATCTTTCAATAATGGCTATAATGCTTTATAGTTGCCTGTATGAATTGCTTTGCCCTATCCATTGCCTCATAGATGATGTGGATAGTAGGTTTATTTTCTTGATCCACAACCTTTAGGATCTTTACAAGAGGTTCCATCACTTTACAGACCTCATCAACCTTAGTGCAAAAGGACTTAGTAAGCACTGTATTGCATCAACTTCTTTGGGAAGATATACTTTAGCCAACTGATAAGGGACGGGGCTTGTACCCATAGCTGAACCGCTTCAATGGCATTGCACATGGTTTGAAAAATAGACCTGTTGTTGGATTGAAAGCTATGTGACATACTCCTGTCCCTACCTCTTCCCTTTTCTTCTTGAACATGTTTTTAATTTTCTTTTGTCTTGCACACTCTTTGTAAACTCACATGCCCTCTCTACCTCCAGATCAATGGGTTCTCTGATAACCCCACTTCTCCCAGACTTAGGGCTTGAGCCACCTCCTGGCTGATACTAAGAACCACTTTGTCCTATTTCAGTGGGAGAGTCGGAAAAAGAAAATCTGATCCTTTTCTCCTCAGCACCAGCATCTCTTTTACTCTTTTCAATGCTTGAATGAACTGCTCCATTTCTAACCTATCCATATCCTAATCACTAGCTGTAGCCCGTGCATATGCCTCATCCTTATTCTCCTTGTCAGTGTCATCATTATGCACCTTATGATGCTATTGCAACATTTCTTTCTTCAGCCTTTTTTGCTTTAGCAACCTTCCTAAAGTGCTTCTGTACATCCACCATCTATTCCTTAGGTACCTACGGGCACCGATTCACATCACCCTTCAAGTGTGCAGGGTGTTACTTGAATCTATTTATAATCCTCCCACATACTTTTTCCACACAAATTACACTTTCCTTTCTTCTTACAATTAGTAAGTGTGACACAATACTTCCCTTCAATATCTGGCTGCCTCTTCTTCTACGTTGCACCTGATTTTTAAGCTGTGTGTGTGTGTGTGGTAAACAACAATATACATACTTACATAATGTATAAAAAACATATTCATATATTGTACGACACACACACACACACACACACACACACATATACATATATATTACATAAAACAAAATGTTTATTTTCATAATTTATAAAGATAAAAGAAAAAGAACACATACATGATACATCAAACCTGCAAAACAATAATACATCAACCATAATATCATACATCTGTACCCTTGTCCTCATTTTTAATGTTATTTTAATTTTGTAAAGATATATATATATATATAGATCAGAGAGAATTTTTTTTTTTGTAAAAAAATTATTTATTCAAATAGTCTACAAATCTATACTACAAGATTGCACTTAGGCCGGGAAAAAAAAATGTATCATCACCCATGTGATTTCATGTTTAATTAAGATAATACAATTTTCAATTTCGTAATATTATTATTATTATTATTTTGAAAATTGGTGTATAATCATTTATTAGTGGGCCTTGATCCCAAACCCACTGCATAAATGTAATATATAAATTATATATATATTTTAAATTTTTGCAAAAAATAGTGATTTTCTTCAAAGAATGCCTTAAATTGATCCTAGACTCACCCTTCAAATATTTTTTTTGATGTAATAAATCAGTAGATCTAGCATCTAAAGGTGCTGATCTACCGCCTCTTGCTAAAACAAGCAACCAAAATGGGTTTAAAATGGAAAAAATATACCTTTTTGTGATCCAACGAAGAACTCTAAGATTTCAGAATTCAATCGCTTAAAATCTACAAATCTACTTGGTTTTAATGAGGAAAACCCTAAGAACTGTTGAGGAATTGTCAATCCTATGCCAAAAGTATGTGTTAAGAGTGAGTGAGTATGTGAAGATGCACTTGACAAGGAATCATCATGTACAAGAACACCAATCATAAGAAGTCATGTTGAAGAAGCACAATTAACACTCAAAAGGAAGCAAGAGGCACCATTTAGACTGCTAGGGGTATGTGGTAAATGTATGTACTATGAAATTCAGAAAAACTAGTCAAAACCTAGGTTGGAGTTAGTAAGAAACTTGTCCCAAGCCTTAGATTTGGATCTTACAACAAACAATGGAATTACAATATGAAATGAATCGAAAAATTGAAAAAAAATCGAAAACTGGCAGCTATGACTGATCATAGTAGACCCCATGATCGGTCATTGGTGCATGACTGATCATAGCGTTTCATGATCGGTTAGACAAAATGCATCAATATTGAAAGTCATTCTGAGCCTTTAATGATCAGTCATTTGGGGGAAATTTTTCAAATTTTTTATTTTTGAAAAAATAAATCCTTACTTTTTTTTGGATGATTTTTTGATCATTTTGCTTGTCCAATTTTATGGTTTTTCAGTTTATAAATAAGTTTTAAAGGTCTTGAAAATGTACCGACAAGAAAAATAAGTTTTGTGCAAAAAATTCAAATCATTTAGAAGCGTTACTCTATAAGAAACTTGGATGCAATCAAAGATCCTTTCTTCTAATCCTTCATTCTCCTGTAAGCTTCATTACAATGAAGGATTGCGAGGTCGTTAGGTTCGAACCTCATCAAAAGCTCTGAGAGTTAAACCGCTTTTACAAGTTATTCTAAGAGCTCTTGATTTGAATAATTAAATTACTTACTTTCAAATAGATATTAGTTAATCTAGTAGCTTTGAGAACTGATTTAACGTGATCTATTTTCAAATCTATACTTGCAATTAATGATTCATTGAGTTATATATTTATATCAGCCCATTTAGAGATAAAAGCTTTTAAAGAGCAATGACTCTTCATTAATTTTTGAGTACTATCAGCCTTTTTAAAGGCATGAACGTTTGATAAATTTATTTATCATAAAATCAAATTATTGAATTTGTTGCTCCTCCACCGGAGTCACTGGAGGTAGTTAATTAGTCATCTTCGGAGACAAAGGAGGTTGTTATTACATTTCCTGGGGCCATCAAACGTACTGATTTAAGGTTTTTGTGATTAACTTTACCTTATACTTTTTGTAATTATTTAGCTCAGTGAGAAACTTTTGACAATGGATGTAAACACGTTTGCCAAACCACTATAAATTGTGTCTCTTGTTTCTTGTCGTTGATTTACTTTACTTGCATTATCTGTGCGCTACTTGCATTCTCATCCATCTTATCACTTTACAAGAGATAAATATTGATTAATTGTATCAAATTGAAAAGAATAGAACAAGTAGTCAATTAACATAAAAAATGCTAGCGAATATCACGAAAAACTTAACTATCATATTCACCCCCCTCTAGGATAGTTTTAGACATGAAATTTCAAGAATCATTAGAGCTTAGTGTAAAAAAAAGAAAGGAAAAAATCTATTGTGAATGATCAAGGATTAGACGATCGAGTCAGGGAGTCCATGTGCTCCGAGGACACAGTCAGGTGCTCTAAGTGGCCTGGATACCTTGGTTATCAAAAAAGGATTAGATGATCAGAATGATCCAACCAAGGATCACCCGATGCTCTCAATAGATTGGGTGATTCTTGAAAGGTTGTGATTCCATTTGAAAATTCCGTTCGGACTTGGGCAATCTTGAATAAGATTGGATGATTTGAATAGGGATCGGCCGAATTTTTAAACCAATGTTGAGAAATGTATACAGTTGAAGTTGAAGGCTTGTTGTTGGATTGAAAAAGATGTTATGGATCCCTAATCCCTATCTTCTTGCCCGATGCTTGATTGAAATGTTGAAGAGACTGAATAGTGCGTAGTGTGGGTGGTATGAATGTATTGGTGTAGTTCTCTTTAAAGATCTTATATAGACGTATTTTCGGAGTTGTCCCTTGCAGCTTTGTGGGAGCTTGTATATATTAGCTTTTTGATGGAGCGAGTTTGGTGGGCAATCGCACCCTGATTGCAAATCAATAATCTTTGATTGGAAGCCAATGATGTGGATTTTTGCTTCTTTAATACTAGTTGGTGCTTGCTTAGATTTGGTTAGTTCTCCTTCTTCATTGGATCTCTTAAATTTTGAAATGGATGTGGCGCCATGTGCCATCTCTTGTGTGGAATTTTCTTTTAGCCGTGT
The DNA here is from genome assembly GCA_025762735.1 of Platanus orientalis. NCBI lineage: Eukaryota > Viridiplantae > Streptophyta > Magnoliopsida > Proteales > Platanaceae > Platanus > Platanus orientalis. The sequence goes on along the minus strand of JAOXJP010000003.1, from coordinate 10,984,573 downwards.
TTGGTTTAGGGAATCGGGGATACAAATTGGATTTGGAATTCCGTAGCTAATCTTAGCTGTTTGGGGTGCTAGTCAAGTGTTAGAATTGGATGTTAGGCATAACTTTAGGAATTACAGTAAACAGGGGTTAGTCTTTATTCAAACTAATTGGCCTTGAAATTCAAATGCTAATAAGAATAATAATAATAATGATGGTGATGACAATGAAGGTGATGTAATAATATAATATATTTATTATTTCACTAAAATGCTGAGATAACATAATAATAATTTAATGGCAGATATGGCCATGGCGGAAAAGGATTCGTGTAGCCAACCCCAAATAGTTGGAATAAGGCTGTTTGTTGTTGTAATAAATAATAATATAATTATACTAAATAATAATATTTATTTTTTGATAATTATAATAATAGTATTTGTTTGAAAATTAATTTAGTAAGTTGATGTCATTGTTAGCATTATGTTATATATGGTGATAGCAATAATATTTATTATAATAGTATTATGAACATTAGAAATATTTATTATAATAATTTTTATATTTATATTATTCTTTAAGTAAATATGACTAGTGATATATATATATATTTTAAAATATTGAATCATTCTGTTTTTCTAATGTTATTGTTATATTATCCTTAATCTTTATTCTATGGTTATACATATTGTTATTAATTTTATTATTTGCTTGTTATGATTAAATCATATTTTTTAAGTAGTTTATTATTATAATGACTATTCTTCTTTTTCTTCTTATGATTATTTAACATCATTATTATTATCAATATTGTTATTTAAGGGATATGGTGAGTAAATTTTAACTCCCGTCTATACGGGCATCCACAAACGAAAATTGGAATTTTTAGTATTATAATTCTCTAATTCCGAATTCCAATTTTGGTACCCTAATGAATCCATTGCAGCTTTAATGTACGTTTTGTGGAGCCTCATGTCCTTATTAGGCTATAGTCGGGCTTGGCCCTCTTGCCGTTTTTATTTAATATTTCTTGTGTAGAAGTGAGGCCATGATGTCTTCAAAGTTTTTTTTTTTTTAAATCTTTGTCAACTATTACCTTTTTCTCTTGAGAAAATGATACTGTTTGCTATGTTTTTGGAAATGCTATGAAATTTTCTGTGATTTTCTTTACTCCAGTTGGGAAAGGGAAATTGGTTAATGGCCTGAGGGGTGTGGCCTTTCCAACTCTGGAATGTGCATCAAGTTTTTTTATTTATGGAAATATAATTTGGAATATCATATGTGCTGGTTAATACATTTAAGAATTAAGAGTTGGTTTACTGTTATTTTACAATTGTCTTTTATGTCAATTAGTACAAGGCAAATTTGTACATAAATTTTGTTTAGTACTTAAACATTGCTCAATTAAAACATTCATTTTTTTTTTGAAAAAAATTGGGTTATGGTCATTGTCCTGCACTCATCAGTAACCTGCATCCTCGATGAGCTCATTTGATGCATTTGAGAGTTGTCATGCTTTTCTTTAATTCCTCAATCTATTGATGTAGGCAAATGAAACTGAGATCCCTTTGTTGCATGAATTTAATGGTGTTGTGAACGAAAGTGGGGCCTCTCTAGAGGTAAGCTCAAATCTTCATGAATTATTTGTTCACCTCTTCAACATACATTTCCTTCTGTAGGTTTCTGATCTTTTTGGTAACAAACATCTTAGGAGGAGCGGCGCTTGTTGTATGTGGCTATGACTCGTGCTCGAAGAAAACTTTACATTTTATATGTTATCATGGATTCAAATTGGCAGGTTAGATTTACTTATTGTCTTCTCGTCCACCTTTCTTGTACATTTACTTTATTAATTGCTAGTATTCTCTTCCACCTTTCTTTGTATTTTGTGCTGTTAAGTAACAAATTGTGACCTTCCAGCTGCTTCAACCTTCACGCTTTCTAAAAGAAATTCCAGATCACCTACGAGAGGTTCAGGTGTGTATTTTATGTTTATTTAGTAGCTCTTATGGTGTTGCTCCCTGACGATTGTATTATTAGTGTTGTGTATATGAAGGGGTTTTGAATTGAAATGATACAAATACTTTGAATTATTGCATGTTTGTGCTATTGAACATTCTTGATGTTTTTATACTTATATTTGGCAACAGGATGGTCTAAACTATATTTAGTTTTGCCACTATACATTTTCTTACATACACTTTTCTTCTTAGATAGAGGCACATCTTGCGATTGTGATTTGGACCTTGCACACAATGCATTTGTTTCCTTTTGATACCAAGTTGGTTGTTGCATGCCCTTGCTTGTTGATCGAGAGATTAATGGGAAGAAATTTTTTTTTTTTTGTCTTTGCTTAATATCATGACAATAAAATAATTTTTTTAAAGAATTTTAATGTTTTGGCATGAAATTCCCACTTTCTTTCTGAATAAACCGATTGCAATTGGCAAGTTTGTGAATAACTCAATTGTAATTGACAATTAATGAAGTAATTGATGATCCCGGTGTTGTATTTCATGGGTATATTTGTAAGGGTATATTAGTCTCTGTATAATGCTGGGGTATACTTTTATTATACCCGGTATTGTATTTTTACCTCTTTGATATATGACACAAAGTATGTGAGTATAGATACTATATCCATACGTATTCTCCCTTAATTTCTATTTTTATTCTCATATTCTTTCTCTACCTCTATACTAAATCTCTTAGATTTCTACGTGGTATTAGAGCAGTAGAATGATCTAGAGGCTTCAACACTAGCAACAACTCATAGGGGACCTGCTGACGTCTACAGGTCGTATAACTGATGTCAGCAGGCCGTACTATCATTGTTAGATTTTTCTCTGTCACAACTATGCAGCGTTTCTACCATCACCTGGCCAAGGACAATGTTGTAGCCATTTGAGCCTTTCTCTAACCCGCCAACATGCTACACTTGCACTGACAAGGGTATTGCTCACCAAGAGCATTGTCACGCCAAGCTTTGCTTGACCGTCCCATAGACTACTTCCTTGCGTCATCATGACGCTTGTCCTGCCCATAGGGTCCCGTATGTCATTGCTGCCTAAGCGCGTGACTAGTTAGCCACACCGGCCCACATGCCCTGCCATTGGAGCACATCTTAAATGACCATGGAGTCCATCATACTCCGCTTGTAGCAATGAAAGCCCAACATGCATACAACGTTTCCTCAAGCTATCACTCAAGCCATTAAGCCCACCAAATACCATGGCACTTTTTGAGGGTACCATGCCATTCCATGCAAGACGTCGCTCCGAGTTTTACCAAGCCACTAAGCCATGATTTTGCCTAGCATAAGAACCAAACACACTTAGCACCAAGGCCACTGGATAGCCCGCTTGACTGTTTGTGTGTCATCATCGTTGCATAGTGCATGCTAGTGACATCCACACTGAAAGCCCCCGTCTTCTAATAGACACATAATGCCGCCCATGCTTTGGGCCCCAAGCATTGTCCCATAAGGGAACCCAATCCCCATTGGGTCCCTTGGCAACATCTTTGTGCGTGCCTAGAGTTGCCCCCAACCCACGTTGGGGATGCCTCGTAGTTTAAGATCATGCGGGCTAAGAGCATGTCACTTGCGCATGGCACACTATCCGTCGTGCCGCCCATGCCTTGACATGCCTCCCGCCCATGTTAATGGCTTGGGTGTCTCCAAGTACCCCCTCCTCCTCAAGGTGTATGCTAAGCCTTTCATGAATTTCTAAAAAGGAACGTCATAAGGTACATAAAATCATATTGTACCTTATTATGAAAATGCCATTGTGCCATGCCTAAGGCCACCGTGCCCATGCAAGCGCTAAAGACGTGCCCGTGTCAGTACGGCTAAGTTGGAGGACCATGTAAGTAGAGTTAGGGTTTTAGTAAAACATGTTTTTATATGATTTTTGACTGTATTATCAAAGTCCTTTGAGCCTGTTTCGATTGTGTTTTGGAATTTCTATGTTTTTTTGACAAAAGGCTTAGATATGAGAAATCGTGATTTTGTTCCTTGATGTCAAGTTTTTTTTTCTCAATTAAACTTATCGATTCTGGTTTGTTTTTGTAGTTCTAACCTAATGCAACAAGTTTGAGTTGATTTGGCTAAAAAATGAAGGAGTTATGCCATTTTTATGCATGTTTTCATACTTTTCAGAGTTCGACTTCGACTAGTAGGCTTATATCTCATGACTTCTAGTGTATATTCATGTGAACACATTTCGTGGGAGCCTTGAGATCAATTGAAGATAATCTTTTTTGAACCTACTGATACTTTGAGACATTATGTGGTACGATTGAGCCCAATCTTAGAGACAGGATGCGTCATATATTTTGCAAGACTTGTGTTTGAAGGATTCTTTCTTTTAGCTCCAATGTATGTTTTTCTAACTTGAGGGCCCTTCATATGGTATTGGGATCTATCTAACCCCACGTTACAATGGTGTAACGTTTTCTTACTCATGTTTTGAGGTTGTTAGTATATGATTTTAATGTTTGGGGGTTTATACTGTAGGTTTGCTTGTTCAGTTTGGATGTGGTGAAAGTCTTTGGAAGTCTTGTGGTTTTATGCAGTTGTTAGTTATCCTGTTGGGGTTGGTTGCTGAGTTTTGCATGATGTGTTGTTCACTGTTGCTAGTTGGAGCTCCCTGGAGTGTGCGCTTGTATTTTGTTGTTTCTTGGCTGGGTTTGTTGCTTTGTGCCAATTAAAGCATTGTACTACTTCGAATCAATGTATTTGTGCTCCATTGTTATGGTTAGCATATGTTGGCCTGTTAGTTTTGGTTCCTTGTTGGTGAGAGTTGTTCTTGGTGTGGTTGTAATCACTATTTGATCGTGTCCTTTTGTTGCATGAGTTATCTTTTGTAGTGTCACTAATTTGTGGTTGGTGGCATCTCTTCAAGACTTATGTCGAAGTTTCGGCCTACTAGTGTTCCCTTTTCTTGTACTAATACTGCATCCTCCTTTCCCAGCCTTATGACTAGTTATCCCTAGATCCTTAATGCTGGTGCGTCCCATCATATGATTGATATGTCTAGTCCTTTTTCGACATACTCTATTTCTTCCGGAAGAGAAAAAGGTCCGTATTGGTGAAGTTTTTTGTCATCAATCGCTGGTACCTGTTATATTCCTCTTAAATTCTCTTTACCTTTGTCTTCTGTGTTCCATGTTTCTAACTTTCAGTTAAATCTTATTTCTATTAGTCATGTTACAAAAGCCTTGATTGTAGTGTTACTTTCTTTCCTACTTATTGTATGTTTCAAGACTTGAAGACGGTAAAGACCATTGGCAATGGCTATGTGTATCAGGGGTTATACCTTATGGATGGTTGTTCATTAATTGCCCCTAATGCTCAGCATACACCACCTCCGTAACCATTAGTTTAGTAGCCATCTCCTTCCTTTGTTTCTTCCTGGTGTGCTCATCTTTTTTAATGGCTTTATTGTCTTGGTAATGTTTCCTTTTCTTTCTTACAAAAACTAGTTCCCGAGCTATGTAATTCCATTTCTACTTATTGTAAAACCTGTGAGTTCGTCAAGCATTGTCACTCTTCCTACTCTCCTAGTACTAGTAGTAGTATTATTTTGTTTGCCCTTGTTCATTTTGATGTGTGGAGACCTGACCATGTTATCTCCCTATTTGGATTTCGTTTTTTTAGCACAAATTGCTCAAAACTCAGTTTGCCACTAAGCTCAAAGGTTTTTCGTTCGAATAATGGTGGTAAATATATGTCTATTACCTTTTCATCTTACCTCTCTTAGCATGGTATCTTTCATTAAACCACTTGCCTTTGTACTCTTGAGAAAAATTGAGTTAAGAGAAAGAATTAGCATTTTCTTAAGATTACTTGTGCGTTACTTCTTCACATGCATTTTTCGTAAGTTTTTTAGGCTAATGTTGTTCAAACTGCTACCTATTTATTGAACCGTATGTCTTCACTAATTCTTGGATTTAAACGTCCCCTTGAACTTATCTTGTATTTTTCTCTTGGGCCCTATTTTTCTCCTAAAGTATTTAGTTGCATTTGTTGTGTTCATATTCTTAAGTTTGATTGTTCCAAGTTGGACTCCAAAGCTCTTAAGTGTATATTCCTTGGTTATGCCCCAGATCAGGAGTGCATGAAATGCTATCATCCCCTATTGGAAGGTGTGTTATTTCTATGCTTGTTACATTTCTTGTGATTGTCTCTTTCTTTTCATAGTCGGCTTCATCTTTAGGGGGTGTGTAGACATGAAGGACAAAATGAGTCAGTTATTCCTCTCATTGTTCTTCCATATTTCTTTGATGTTATTGAACATAGTAACCAGGGGGAGATAGAACAAGTTGTTGCCCACAAGGGAAAATAGCTTGTGGAAACCACCCAAAAGAAGGCTTGGGCACATGATTTCACCCATGTGTTTGTTCAACGTAAGAAAAGAGCTGCCCCTATCTTTGATTCTCATGTGCCTCTCCAATAGGTCACATTGTCTCTAGGTATTTTTCTCACTATTTCTCATGATGATTCCCACCAAGTCCTATTGTTATTAGGAAGGGTGTTCGCTCTTGTACTTAGCACCTTATTGCTAACCATATCCGTTATGTTTCCTTGTATTATGAGTTTAAGACATTCTCTATTTATCCTTTGTTTATATTTTGTGCAATGTATCTCAAGCTCTTTCACAACCTCATTGGAGGAAAGTAATGGTGAAGGAAATGCATATCCTTGAGAAGAACAAAACTTGGGATGTTACAGAGCTCCCACGTGGGAAGGAGCCTATAGGTTACATATGGGTCCTCTTTGTGAAATTGTAGCCAAATGGTACAATGTAGCAGTACTTGGCTAGATTGGTGGTTAAGGGCTATACACAAACATGTGGGGTGATTATCGGGAAACCTTTGCCATTGAAGTAAAGATGAACTCCATTCGCATTTTGATCTCAATCGATGCTCATTAGGGTTGGCCATTGCTACATTTTAATGTTAATAATGCATTTTTACTTGGAGTTTTTGCGGAGGAAATTTACATGAGTTTGCCTTATGGTTTTCAACTCTCTACCGGCAAAGGAAATGTGTATTATCTCAAGAAAGGTCTTTAATACCTTAAGCAATCACTAAGAGAATGGCTTGAAAGGTTTTGTAGTGCAATGATCAAGGATGTCTATAAAAAATGTTAAGCGGACCATACTCTCTTTGTAATGCAGCAAGAATGGAATATGATAGCTTTATTGTATATGTGGATGATGTAACTATTATAAGTAATGAACAATATGAGATCAACAACTTGAAAGACTTTTTGGGCAAGGAATTTGAGATCAAGGGTTTGGGGCTTCTCAATTTCTTTATAGCGATAGAGGTTGTTAGATTAAAGGGTGGAATTTTCTTATCCCAATGCAAGTATGTACTAGATATTTTTTAGGATGCCGGGATGTTAGGGTATAGACCTTGTGAGATCTCATTGAATCTAATCACCGCTTGCAGACAACTGAGGGTCATTGGCTTATTGATAGTGGCCGGTATTAGAGATTGGTGGGCTAGCTTATTTACTTGACTTTGAAGAGACCAGACATCGCTTATGTTGTTGGGTTTGTTAGTCGGTTGATGTATGTTCCTATGACGTCACATATTGACGCAACATACTGTATTCTACATTATTTGAAGAAGAGTCTAGGTTAAAGGCTCTTATGTGGTAGGCAAAAAGATTTGAGAGATGAAGCCTGCACTGATGCTGACTGGGTTGGTTTTGTAGATGATAGGAGGTCTACCTTAGGCTACTGCACATTTGTTGGAGGTAACTTGGTTATTTGGCGCAACGAGAAGTAGCACGTTGTAGCTAGAGGTGGGCATGGGCTGGGCCATGGTAGGCCTGAGCCCAAGCCCACTCATTACACGTTGTAGCTAGAGTTGGGCATGGGCTGGATCATGGTGTATTAGGCTTTGTATGATGTTGGGGTATACTTGTGAATACCCTTAGTTGTATTTTTTCCTCTGATATATAAAGCGAAGTATGTGAGTAGGGATACTCTCTCCATACCCTCAATTTCTCTCTTTTTTCTCGTCTTCTTCCTCTTCTTGTTTTTCTTCCTCTCTACACTAAATCTCTTAAATTTCTACTCCTGGTTCTAAGAATACATTTGTTATTTGGCACTTGAGTATTTTGACATGGTTCTTTGTAGAGTAATGTTGGCAGTAAGGCCTGAAACTAAATGTCACCTATAGGTTCAGGTGGTATGAATTTGCTATTCCTTCTTGTAGGGTGGCATTAGTGTGGTAGTTGAAATGATGGAGTTGGAGATTGTTTCTCCACAAAACGTTTGGGCTTTTTCACTTCACTAAGTCACATTTCCAATTTGTACTATAAATCCTTGTCGATAAGATTGTAGAAGAAGAAGAAGTTTATGAATTGGGGAATAATCCCATGAGAGTTTAGTATCTCTCCTTACGGTTGTATACATTTAAAAAAAAACTTTAGAAAAAATCATGGATCCACTCGGAAGCACCAAACAAAGGCTTTAAAATTTGTGTAAAATAAAGATCTTCGAAACTCATACAAAAACTTTCACAACCCTATTAGGCCATATTGTCACGACCATGTTGTCTAGCATTGTTCGTGTGGTTCATGGCCCATATCTTCTTGGGTAGAATGTATTTAGGTTGGTCTTGTCTGGCTCCTTTTGTGTGATTTTTCTTAGTCATGGCTCTTGTTGTGTGGCCTAGTAGTGCTATTATAAATATTTAGAGTCTAGTGGCAATTTTGTTATACCTAGTTTGATTTTCTGAGGGGTGTGATGTTCCCTTCTAGCAATCCTTAAAGGGATTAGTGTACACCTCGAGAGGGAGTGATAGGTTTTCAAGGAGTGTAGCCTCGGAGCCTTGCCCTCTCACTGGTTGTGGCTTAGAGTTGCTACGCACTGTGCCTAGTGATCCCCGTGAACACTATGATTGTAATATTGTTTCCTATAATTAATACAATTATTGCCTTTCCATTCACTGTCGGGTGTGTTCGTGTGTGTCATGTATGCTATTGTGGATTGTCGTTTGTAGTCTATTGTGATTTTGGTGGTTGGCTCGAGGGCCATTGACACGGACTAGAGCCACACGGAAACTTGAAAAAAGTTTCCTGTGACAGTACAGCTGCTGATATCAGCAGCAAGAGAAATCCAGTATCGCCACATTGCAAGCCTGATCTGATACCAACTTGTAACCTATAATTGTAAGTCCCTATCAATAAGATGGAAGAAGAGGAATATAGAAGAAGATGAAGGGGAAGAAGAAAAGATTAAGAAGTCTATGAATTGGGGAGTAATCGTATGAGAGTTTAGTATCTCTCCATACAGTTGTATATATGTATCTTGAGGGTTTCCACACCGTATGATATGGTATACAGCACAATACAATGTATAACACCTGAATGACAATACTACCCTTAATACAATGTATCTCAACAGTCCACTATGATTTATTTTGGATTATTAATTTTTTTTTTTTGGCTTTAGTCTTTTATGATTTATTCATGTAACTATTGGTGATGAGAAGTATGAATGTGATGTGTGATGGTTGGGGAACACTTCTAGGTCTTAGAAAGGTTTACGGTAGGAGTTTTGAAATCCTTTGGCAAGGTGCAAGGGCTTTAACTTAGCTTGGGATTACGACCCAAAACATTTCATTTCTATTACTCAACCATGCCTTACCCTTGATTGGGGTCTCTAAGTGTGCTGGTTAAATTTAGCAGTAAAGGGATTGCGGGTTTGGATTTTTTTAGAGAAACTGACTTTGCATGCCAGAAATATGTTGGAATTTGAAATTTATGCTTTATGTAGCATTCAGTGTTTTGTACTTGATACACCTGTAATACACCAAATCTTGTTTGTCACTTATGCAGGGCTGATTTGTCATCTGATTTTACTGATAAAATGAGAGTGGTCATGGAACATACTAGGCACAACATCTCTCTCTCTCTCTCTCTCTCTCTCTCTTTTCTTCTTTTATTAACCTAACGTAGTGACGTGGTGATGCGGTAAATGGTGATCCACCTTTTAAGGTACAGATGCGGCAGACCAAGGGAAAGCCATAGGGCTTTTGACTTCTTAAATTTATTGGAGCAGTGGTAGTTTTGTCAAGTTTCATATTAAATATTGTTTTCTTATTTTAATTACTAGTAGGTTATTGTGGAAAATCATTAATAAGTTATAATGAGGGATTTTATTAGTGATTGTGTGTTAGGTTATTTTCAGTTTTGAGGAGTTTGGGATTTTTGCTCTGGGAGAATGAACTGACTAGGGTTTTCTCTTTGGCATTGCTTCATGCTACTTGTCTCATACTATTTCTCTAGTAAAGATTGATATTTCTGTGTGTTTGTGTGTGTGTGTGTGTGTGTTTTGTTTGTTTGTTTGTTTTTTTTTTTTCACTTCTGTTATCCTCTTTGTTTCTCTTTTGTCTGCATCAAGAATTGTATCAAAGCAAGTTTTTACATCCTGGGGAAGGTTGTGGTTGACGAAAAGAACTACGAAAGGGTACACATTGTGGTTTCGATAACCATACTATTGATATGTATTGGGACTTGCACGATAATCCGGAGGAGGCTTTTCAAATTTCCTATATGGAAGGTTACTAGGACTGTCAACTGCACATTGTTTCCGTCTTCTAGCTTTCTAATTCCTAAGGCAATGTGGTAATTCTCATGCCAACTGCTATCTCAAATTGGTTAAAAATCAGTAGCGGCCTCAAGGTCCATCATCCTCTGCTTCAACATTTACCAACACTGTATTACTTTTCATTATTCCTTGTCATCAGCCCCCCAGGTAATTGATTTAGGATCACCTGGCCATGGCAATTCATGTCTATTTTCCCTGTTGAATAAGTATTACCCTATGATTTCATTACTTTGGCTGATGGTGCCATCTTAAAGTATGTGGAGTGGGTACTGCACATCCTAGTGTGCTCATGGGAACACAAAATACGCTGAAAATGATTGTCACTAGTCTATGATGAAGTGATTAGCAAAAAACAAGGAAGTTGCTACTCCACTTGTTGGCTCACTGGATCAATTGGAAAATATGTTAATGATATTTACGCTAGATTGGGAGGGAGTGTTAGAATGTATGTCTTGTGTTTGTTAAGGTGTATGTAGTTGTTGCACCTATGATACACCACCGTTCTTTTTTGTTAGGTATGAAGGGTAGACTTTCCATTTTAATTATATTCATAAAATAAAAGAGGAGGTCATGAGACTGGCTGGGCATGATTTGTCCTTCTGTGTTCTTGCTTTTGTTCTCTCTCCTCTTTTTCCAAACAAGTGATAAGATAGGAATTAGGCTAGGTTTAAAAGGTGCTAGAAATTATCAGTTCCTAAGTGTGCTGATTTGACTAGAGGGGTTTTGGTATAAAAGTTTGGCCTGAAAGGAACTTTGCTGGAAAAAACATGAATTATTTATGTTTGATTTTTTTTAATGATAAATTTGGGTGTCTAAGCCAGTAAGTTAGAAAACAAAATGGGGCTTGAGTTTAATAGGAAAGAGATTGTGGGTTTGGGGTTTTAGTTTCAATTGAGTTGACATTGAAAAAATAAGAATGAGATTGGTGTTTTAAAGGGGCTGAAAATGATAAAGTTCTATTCCCAAGTGTGTTTGTTTGATTAAGATGTTCAAGGTTAAAAGGTATGGCCTAAAAGGAATGTTAAAAGGGTAAAACTTGTTGAAGTATATTTAATTGTCTCTCTTAGAATTTCTAGGTTTTGGTAGCGTTGGTTAATTCACTGTTAAGATCGTATCATAGCCAAACTAGGCAACACCCCTGTGCATAGGTGGTTGAGGCATCATCCTCCCTTTGTGGAGGTTGTGAGGTCAAATCCCTGGGGTTGTACAGGTGGTAGTGGTCTGTGGGCCCAAATGGCCAAAAGAAGTCAAGTGAAATGTACCCAAAAAAAAAAAAAAAGCCTAACCAATAATGAAATGTATTTTGGATGAAGAGTAATGGGGCTAAACATGGTATCAAATGTCTTGAAATATCTTATATGTCTCCTGACATATATCCATGTCTCAAGGACCGACACAACATATTCTTGTACTGACACGAAACGTTAAGTGCATTATAAAAATTCATTTTTCAGTTGATATGTTGAATGAATATTTCCCTTTCGCAATGTATTATTGCCTAATGTTGACATTATGTTGTTATGATAAAAAATTATATGAAAAACAATAAATTCTAAAGAAAGCAAAAGGAGGGAGAGGAAAAAGGAGAAGAGAAGAAAGAAGAAAAGGAAGAGAATCTATTTGTTCCCTTATGTTTATATGGTTCAAATATAATATGTTTGTCAACTATTATGTATGCATGTGTACTTTTAAAGAATATTAAAATACAAGGGTACTAAAATAAGCTATCATTCCTAATGAATCTATTTGTTCCCTTTTGCACATATAGTTAGATTAGAATATGCTTCCTAAGTTTCCACGATTTTTACAATATTTCTTTTCGATATTTCCGACATTTTCGATATATGTCTTATTTTGGCCTAACTGACATTTCCACCAACACCGACATTTTGAACCTTGGATGCAATGATGTATCATATGTGGATAGAAAGAAATGGTAGGCTCTTTCAGAACAAATCTTGGACTGTGGAGAATGTGCTGAAGATCATAATCAGAGATATGAAATTGGACGTTTATGTTGACACTGTTGTTATGGGAAGGGTACAACTTGGGTACAACATTTTTTACTTGAGAAGTGAAAGTGTCAGACATGGATATGGCTCCTATTTTGATATGCCATGTAATATCGATCCCGCACTGGGGATAATGGTCGGTATGGGAATTCCTTATCTAATTGGGATATCCCCTTTCTTTCAAAGGATTGGAATCTATAGTACTGTTCTGGTTAAAATCAAACCCTGGCTGTGGGAGCTCAATTCAGATGGTTCTATTAAGTGCATGTATGCAGGTATTGGAGGATTTATTGGAGGCATCAGAGAGGTGTTGGAAATTGTAGCTTGAAAGGGAAAGGTGAACATTCTTCTAGGGGAATTGGATGCTGAAAGGGAAGGTCTTGAGCTTGCCCCAAGACAACGTGCAATGCGTAAGTATTTGTTCAGTTTTAAAATCCAGAGCTGCATACATCAAATCTTGTCGATGGGACCTTGGAAAGTGAAGATCCTCCCAGATGTCAATCAGATGCTTCAAGAGTTTTTATTTTTGGGACATACATATTGGGGATATACATAGCAGGAGAGAAAGCAACAAGCAGCTGATTTTCTTGCTTCCTTTTGTAATGAGATGGTGACTTCATATTTTACAGGTCAGAGTTACCTAGCCCTCTTTGCAAGTTTCTGAAAGAAGATGCCAAGGTGTGTAGACTTATATGTGTATCCTTTTTGCTGATTTTAATTCTGGTTGGGTCCTCATGTGGTGGGGTAGAATAACCTAGGATTCTTCAATTTAGATTTACTCAGGACTGAAAGTAAGGGCTCTTGAGACCTAACCAACCTGTGAGGTTGGTGGATTTTATATTACAACAAACAGGTCTGTAAATCAGAGACATAAAACACTAATCAATTTATGCAAGATATGGGCCGAAAGTAACATAATTAAATTTTTTACGATATATATTTTTTAAAATAAAAAGGAGGAAAAATGGGGGACAAGAGATCCCCACTATTTTAGCACAAGGATTCGTTGCCAGGACACAAACATCCGGGTATGTCATCTTTAGAGGAGCATCCCCACACCACCCAATCTTAAAATCTCACCCTTATCCCATTCCCCACCTCATATGTAATTCCTTCTTTAAAAGGTTGAAGTTGGCTCATAATCCACTTTCATAGCCCCCTACCAGGAAAGCCCCTAATTTCTCTAGGTATTCCATGCATGCTGCGTCCCATACTTCTCCATCACAATCTGCTTCCATATATCTTCCTGCTCCATCCAAAACACCAAAGCCATTTGCAGACATGGGCTTTATTCATTTCAACAAAGTGAGCATAATTTGATAGAATAAAAGGGGAATAAAGTACCAATCAAATGGAAGGATTTTGGACAGAAAGTTGAGTAACAAACCAATCAAAGATTTTTTTTTTTGGCTGCTTGACCGAGTTGAAACAAAGGACTAAGAGTTGATTGATTGACCAGAAAACAAAATCAAGTTTTTGAGAACGAAGTAGAAAATCAGATCTGGGTCTTAAATTAGACTAAGATAACTTAAGAACCATAAAGAAGTTAGAGGAGCCATGCCTCTCATCTAAATTTAGAGCACTAGAATCTAGCTTTATATGAAGTCCATCACCCAGAACTTTGGTGCCAAAAGCACTTTCCAAGCACACAGCTTCTTAAAATTAAAAATTAAAACTCTTATTTAAAATATCTGATGGCATCGAATACAGCAGAAAGAATGCTTATTAGATCAATCCAGAACTTTTATTTTATCAACCCTGGATGGGTACAACACTATTGGAGAAGAAGTGAAGAAAAAATCTTGAGGTCCCCTTCCCAAGAGATCAAGAAGAAAGCCAAAGCTCTCTGCCATATTCTAGGAGAAAACACAAAAAATCTCTTCAACACACAGAGTTCCATCATGTAGATCCAATCGAGCACAAGGCCTGCATTGGAAGGAATTTCTGTTAGGATCATAACCCTCTCTTGATGCGAGTTCCTTGGTATGCAATAAACGTGGAATAAACAAGCAAACATGCAAGAAACCACAAGACAAAGATTTACATGGAAAACCGCAAAACCAGGTAAAAACCATGGAACCACACAAAAAACCTTTCACTATAATGGAAGAATACAAAACTACAAGCTTTCCTCTCTTACACACACTATCACAGCCCACAACCCTTGAAAAACCCTTTTCTCTTTCCCCTTTCTCATCTCTCTCAAGTCTCGACTAAGAGAACCTTGAGAAATCCTTCTCAAGTCTTATATCACTCTCTCAAACCTTGCAAAAACCTTTGCAATCCCTTTGAGTGACCTCTCAATAACTTTAAATAACAATATAGGCGTTATATAGATCATACAAGTTGATCTCACCACGAAACCTAAGCTTTTTTGCTCTCCACAAAAGTTTTTATTTTTGTTCTACCTTGTCGGCTTGATCCTAGATTAATCCAGGAATGAACAGGGCGTCTGGTTCAATCAGTGATTAATTCAGGATCAAACTAACAACTTTCTAGTTTTGTTTTCTGCAGTTTATGTAACCTAATGTGCCCAAATCGATTTGGGATTGATCTGACACTGTTGGAACTCACTCTTTTGGTTCCACTTCCCTTCGGTTTATATCAAATTCCACCCCAACAATCTCCCACTTGGAGATTAATGCTCTTTGTCCGTTGTCTAGCTTCTATACTTGTGATGAGACCTCTTCCATTCCATGACCATATACAACTCTTCTTTCTGTATTTAATTATGCCCCCAGTCTTGATCTCTTTCGGATCTTCTCATTAGGCATAAAGACACCCTCAACAATCTCCAATTTGACTTTAACTTTTGCTCCTTAAAGACTTTCTGTTGAACTTTACCTTTAACTGCATGTTTGTCAAGACACTAACCTTTAACATGTGCACCTCAGTCCATCTTTGGCTCTTATATCAGAACCCACATTGGAGAATTACATGCCATTGTTCCCCTTTTGTGAACACTGCTCCATGTATCTGAAACGCACCTCCACCACAACTTGATACAACTTTTTATTATGATATCAGTTGTTGCATACCTTATCTGCAAATACCGAAAACTTTTGTTATGAATCATGTCTGCAAATATTGCAACCAACCACTGGCTATTTTTCTATGGCCTTCAGTATCACCGCTACACACACCATTAAGTCAATTCAATCATGTAC
Organism: Platanus orientalis; assembly: GCA_025762735.1. Lineage (NCBI taxonomy): Eukaryota > Viridiplantae > Streptophyta > Magnoliopsida > Proteales > Platanaceae > Platanus > Platanus orientalis. Next base: position 10,968,786 of record JAOXJP010000003.1, on the reverse strand, counting down.
CATCCGACTCGATCACGGCCATACATATGTGTAGCTACCCCTAAGTCAACTCAATTAGTCAACTCTAGAGAGGGGCATCGATTCGTCATCTCCAATCACAGGAACCTACTCACCATCATTTGTTGCTTGAAAACCTGCATCACCTCTTTTTGCTACATTCGCAAAAGAGACCCTACACTAGCTTTGGTACTTCCGTGCACTCCATTTTCGACTACCCATCGAGATCAAAAGAATACCACTTCTTATCATACTCCCACTAAAACGATATAATCCATCTTGACACCTATCTCCTTTCATCATGACCAAACAATCTTGTATGATTTTCATGGCTCCACCTGCAGTTGAATATCTGTATCCTTTGGAGTCTAAATGGCCTACAAATATTAAATTCTTCTGCATCTTTAGGACATACATCACACCACCCAAAATATGAATCATTCCATCAAACATTTTGTTATTCACCGTTCTAACACCTGTGACGTCACATCTGGACCCATCACCAAGAGACATAAAACCGACTTCTTTTCCTAGAACTCATCAAAATATTCCTTCCCAGAGCATATATAAACAGGACAACCTAAATCTAATACCCATTCATCATAAGAAATAATGTCCATACCTTTGGAGGCTGTGAAAGTATCTCTAAGATATTCCTTCTGTTTCTCTTCCTTTTGCACTACAACACCACCACCAAGACTATTACCCTTATTCTTGTTAACACATTTCGGACAATCCCTCTTTATGTGGCCAAACTCCTTGCAATAAAAACATTGCATCCCACCTTTTCCTTTGGACTTAGATCTAGCATCTCCAGATCCCCGCATCGTCTATCTTTCTTTTCCATCCATGTTCAAAGCATTCCCACTCACCGATGAATCCCTTGAGGACTTCCTCCGAACCTCCTCACTGAGTATAACAGTTATCACATCATCAAATTTGAGTGTACCTGAACCCGAGGAATTGCTTAAAGCCATCACCAAACCATCCCAACTCTCTGGAAAAAATGACAACAACACTAAAGCCTTAACTTTATCCTCGAAGTTGATGCCTACTGAAGATAACTAGCTAGTAACTATGTTGAACTTGTTCAAATATTTAACTACACCTCTGCCTTCACCCATCTTCATGTTGAATAACCTCTTCATTAGAAACACTTTGTTGGACGCCGATGGTTTCTTATACATCCAAGACAAGGCAACCATAAGATCTTTTGTGGTTTTTTCCTTAGAAATATTAAAAGTCACCAAAGACAATAGAGAGAAACGAATCATACCTAGGGCTTTTCTGTTAACCACCTCTCAATCTGATTCCAACATCGTCTCCGGCTTCTACACTTTTCCTCTAAGCGGTTGATAGAAAATTTTCTGATAAAGTACATCATTTATCGACATCTTACAATATGAGAAATTCCTGCCATCAAAATTCTTAGTAACAAACCTTATGGATTCTTCTCCTATTGCTCTCATTGCTCTCACTCGAATAAAAAACTCTTCCAAAATCGCAAACCTTGGTTTCTTACCGAACCGCCAACCACAGATCTGGAACCGCCTCTTTTCTTCTTGACGAGGAACCTAGCTTCTTTCCAAACCTAAAACAGTCCCTTCCCTTCTTGACGAGCAACCTGGCTCTAATACCACTTGTGAAGATTGTAACCTTCTCTTGATAGGAGTTCCTTGGGATGCAATAAATGCAGAATAAATAAGAAACCACAAGACACAAATTTATATGAAAAACCCCAAAATCGGGGAAAAACCACGGGGCCACACAAAAACCTTTCATTATAATGGAAGAATACAAAGCTACAAGTTTTCCTCTCTCTCACACACATTTTCATAGCCCGCAACCCTTGAAAAACTCCTTTCTCTTTTCTCTTTCTCACATTCTCTCTCAACCAAGGGAATCTTGAGAAAACCCAAAGAGAAATCCTTCTCAAGTCTTGCACCACTCTCTCAAACCTTGCAAAAACCTTTGTAATCCCTTTGAGTGACCTCTCAATAACCCTAAACAACAATAGGGACATTATATAGATCATACAAGTTGATCCCACCACGAAACTCAAGTTTCATTGCTTTCCACAGAAGTTTCTATTTTCGTTTTGCCCCGTCAGCTCAATCTTGGTTTAATTTGGGATTAAATTGGGTACTTGGTTCAATCTGGGATCAATCCGGGATCGAACTAGCAACTTTCTGGTTTTGGTTTATTGGCAATCTATGTAACCCAATGTTCCCAGATTGATCTGGCACTACTGGAACTCACTCCTTTGATTCCACTTGCCTCCAGATTACATCAGACTCCACCCTAACAGTTTCAACTGTCTTGAAGTTTGCAAAACACGTTGTACCCATTTCATTCAAAGTGATACAAATTCATTCCTTGTATCATGTTCTCCCTTTTCATGTGAATTCCATACATGAAATTTGTGTCAACAGACGGTTTGAATGTCCAGTCCAATTTGGTTTTTTTTTTTTTTTTTTTAAATTGCTAAATACTAATGGCTTGCCAAAAGAGGGGGATTAATGTTACTCTTCGGACTGCTTGTTGGCACTTAAGTCAAGTAACTTTGGCTGCCTTGATCAAAGGAAAGTGAATTTAATATACCTAAAAGAGGTCAAGGTGAACTTTGAGGGTTGGAAAACTTCCTAAGCATCTATAGTATGAATTGCTAAGAAAAAATTAAGCTTTGACTTCCTTGTGTCTGATGTGATGTTAGATATGGCCTATTAGAAATAGTTGCTACAGACTTAGGGGGTATTTGGATGTGCTGTGTCATAGCTGTTGCTATTGCAGTTGTGGTTGTGTTTGCTGTGAAAAGGTTGTAAGCTGAACTATACTGTTTGGTTTGGTGCTTTCTAAATGAGCGGTTGAAAAGCCGAAGTTGCATTAACCTGTTTGGATAACTAAAGAAAATTGTTGTTTGAAAGCATATAAATTATAAGGGGGATTATCATTTTTTGAGTGACAATTAGGGAAAAAAAATATTAGAAATGATGCGAAAAAAGGGAAATATAAAGAAAGGTATTTTTATTAGTACCTTCATCCACTCCATGTGAGCATCCCACTCATCATTTTTTTTTTTTTTTTCTGGCCGTTGATCATGGGTGCATAGGATATGAGAAGATGTGACTAAGATATTATGAATACGGCACTAAAAATCTGAGAATTTATCTTTGGAATACATGCTCATCATGATCCATCATAATTTAATTGAGAGCAATATGAAAAGAAAATACAAAGAAGCTTGGGGGGGTATACACAGGTGTAAAGGAAGGTGTTTTGTTCAAATTATAATACATAACTAGTGGGAATGGAGATAATTCGAACTCCCTATGTTGTAGTATCTGACCTACCTCTTGTCATTTTGGAGACAGTGGCCGGTTTACTGTGTCAAGAAGGTGAGCTATGGACGAGTGGGAAACACTAGACTAATCTGTTCAGATTTTGGCAGCACTTCTCTCATTTCAAAAGGGCAGATTATTTAAACTCCATCTCTAAATCAAAGCAGCATAACATGATAGGGTGTGGCAGGATGGCAATGGCGGTGTCTCAAAATGGTATCTAAGTTTTACCTTCTTGGCAGTCCTCTTCATAGATCTCTCTTAACCCTGCAAGTCAACCAACCTAGGAAAAGGAAGTGCAGCGACACTACAAATTGCTCTGTCAAATGAAAGAAATTTCTTATGGCTTTTTGGAACTTAGCACCTCTCCCTTCTCACACGCTATGGTATTGCCTCCCGACGACCATCCTGTTCTCAATATTATTTGGAAAATCCTAAAAGCATCGGTTCATCTGTACCAAATCCTGAGCTTGTCTCCGTAGCATCCTTTCCATGTACGTGCTTGAGCCTCTCGGCAGTTTTTTGGAACTGAAGAGAGCAGGAGTTAATAGATTTGGGGAAATGGGAGGGTCAGCATACTAGTGGGTGTGGAAGGTTCATGAGTAAGAGTGGGATTACTAGTTTCCTTCTTGTTGGCTGCCGGTGTCCTTAAATGTCAGTCATTTGGTGGCCCTGCATAATACACTCCACAGTCTTTGTGTGTTCATTTTTATATGATGGATGAAGGTCATAATCGCTGACTGCTTGCTTGCCGCTTCGGTCTGCTTGCGTTTGCTCCACGCAAGTCACCTGTCATTCTCTGTCCAGTCTGGCCTTTTTTTGGCAAGACCCAGCCACCCACATCTGTAGCAGGGGACAAGCCAAATGCCAAGTGCGCATTTTTTTTGCTGGTGGACCTTAAAAAGCACCGAAAGTGCTTTCTGATGGCACATCCAAACTCATCCTTATTTGGTTGGTTGTCAGTTGTAAAATTATCAGATAACTGATGCAGCACTTGAATTCTGTGTGCTTTAAAGTACTTTTTTACCCCATAACAGTTGTTGGCCAGATTTCCAGTTTATCTGCATGCATTCTCCCTGTTATTTAATTTCAAATTCAAGGCATCATCCTCTTCTAGCACTTTAGCAATCGTCTTTTAGATATCATTGATAAGTTCTTCCAGCCAGTACATGTCATCTGTGATAACCAAACTTGATTATTAATTCAAGGTTACAAACCAGTATGTTAGGATCTGAACATACTTCTTCAGTGAAACACCATGTCTACAAGCCAAGTGCAGTTCTCTGGTTTTTGTGTTATAGTGCATGTAAAAGTTTATTTCTTATATACTATATCTTTAGGACATTTTTATTTATTTATTTTTCAAATGCTTCTTTAATTTAAATTGTTTTCAAGTGTTTCTTCTAACTGTTGATTTTAATATATAGATTGCTGGAGGTATATGGGCTGACACAGTTGGTGGGAAGCGTGTCTTGGGATTTGGGGTAGTTTGGTGGTCTATTGCAACGGCTCTCACACCTGTTGCTGCTAAGATAGGGTTGCCTTTCTTACTTGTTGTACGTGTTTTCATGGGGATTGGTGAGGTTAGTCTCTTAATTTACTCTAGAGAAAATTAAAACTGGTTGCATTGTGTTGGGAAGTTGTTGACACCTTGCTACCTTAAAAGTTTGGGAATGGCTTGCAGTTGCCCCATTTATATTTTGTGATGAAATTACAAAAATATTTCAGTTTTAACTTCCAACTGCCTCACATCTACAGCTTAAAATTGAGGTCATTTTTTTCTTTTGATCACAATTTAAAAGTAAAGCAGTTGGTAGTTATTTCTGAACCTTAAGGCAGTGAGGTCTTAACACTTATGTAAAAAGGCAGATAGTCATAACTCTCCTTTTATTTTGATGGAAATCCATCAAACGAATTTGTTTATATGTTCTAATATGTTTCTCTTTTTTTATTACTTATTGGGAGAAATATAGATGAATATTCTCTTTGTTTTTTTCCGTAAATTGGGGGTATCTTTTTTCAGGGTGTTGCCATGCCTGCCATGAATAATATTTTGTCAAAGTGGATTCCTGTTTCAGAGAGAAGTAGATCGTTAGCACTAGTATACAGTGGGATGTACCTTGGGTCAGTAACTGGCTTGGCCTTTTCGCCATTCTTGATACACAAATTTGGTTGGGCATCAGTCTTTTACTCCTTTGGCTCACTTGGGACTGTTTGGTTTGCAGTATGGCTGAGTAAGGTAACTTATTTTTGTTACGATCACCATAATTCTTATTTTTTGTCTCTCATCAACATGTCTTTGGCTTCTGGAACTGATTTGGTGGATTTTCCTAATGTATGAAAGCACATCTTCATTATAATATGTTTGAGAGATAAGAAGTTCCATTTTTTTTTAATGGGTGGAGTTTATTTCTTAGTATAACAACAAGAGGAAAAATGGTAATAAGTCTTGAATGGGTTTTGAAACTTCTTAAATTGATGGTTTTATCTGAAAGAGATTGAACTAAAGTCTCCAAGCTTTTATCAGAACCAAGGCCATCTTTAGGAATTGGTTTCCTTCTCAAGGAGTTTATATTTTAGAGTCTTGAATGGATTTTGAATTTCTTAAATGACCTCAATTCTGACAAAAAACTGAAATATGGTCTCCGAGGCTGGGGTTTTCAAAACAAAGCCTTCCTTTACTAATTGCTATTCTGCTCAAGGAGTTTATGTTTTAGCTTCTCGTATGAAAAGATAACTGGATCATTTGAAGATGGTACTCTTATCCATCCCTTCAATATCAAGTGTAAAGTTCAACTCAGTGAACCACTAAAACACTCAGTTCAACAAGCTTTCTATATGCTGCTGCATCTTCTGGGCACCAAACTGGAAAGGTCTGATAATGATCTATTTCTTCCCAGTGGAGAATGAGGGTTGAGTAGTAGGCAGACAATGATTTCTCACCTTTCTTCATTTGTCATGTACTTTGACGAAGTTCACAGACCCTAGCTATATGTCCCACCTCAGCTGCATCACCACAGCCCAAATCTCCTTTGTTATGGATAGAAATAAGTATGCACTAATCATGTTAGGTTGCATAGAGTAAAGCAACAACAACATTACCATAGCATTCTCTGCTTTCCACTTTGAATAGCTAGGATCTCTTGATTTCCCTTTGCTAGTGACATTAAAATTGTGACTGTGACTAAGCTAGATTATTGTTCTCATCAGGTTTAATGGTGGTAATCTATACATTAGGTTCACACCAATACCAGGCAATATTAGAGGACTGGTTTATTTTTTACATCTTGGATTTCTTCATGAGCACCTTTTTCACATGCTACAAGTATCACCACTTCTGGTTTCACAACCAGCACAAAGTCTTTTTACTGGGTTATAAATTTCCCATTGATATAAACAAAATGACTGCACAGTTCTATACACAAAATATAGGATTCCGCAATCCTCAAATCATACATGTATCAATAAGGGACTACCCCTCAGCAATTAAACACTTCTACTAGAGTAAACATTGTTGATAGTAAACTAACCAACTCTCCCAAAACCTTAAGGTATTAGGAGATAAGCAAATTAATATACTTCAACACCCTCACTCAGGAGGAACACTGTTCTCTCCTGGGAACACACTTGGGGAGCTAGGCATGGGTCCACACAATGCGTACACGCACACACAACATTACATCTGGGAAAATACTTCCACCGGGATTTAAACTCATAGTATGTTGACAATAAACTAACCAACTCTCTCAAAACCTTAAGGTGTTAGGAGGTACACACATTAATATACTTCAACAAACATCATCCATATTCCTTTACTAGGCATCATACAGTCCAACAACAGCATTTGATGATTTTCATAACGAAAAAAAAAAAGGCTGAAATAGTTGAATGCACGGGGAGTGGTAAAACTGCTCTAGAAAAGGGCTCTCGAATGATTGATACTCAACTAAACGGGGTGAAAATTGTTTCTACATATTTTTGGGATTGCATAGTGTTGGGTTAATGTCTTGAATTAAACCGAAGATGCAACCCGGATGACGATTTGGAGAAAATTCCAAATGGTCTAGATCCGACCCGTGGAGATTAGGGTTTTGGGGGTTTATATTAGGGTGTTCTCGATTTTTGTGCCTCCACGTTATTCATTGTATTCTCGTTTTTTGATCATAGTGAAAGCTCTCTCGTCGTTTTTGCCCGTGGATGTAGGCTTCAAGCCGAACCATGCAAATCGTCTTCTTTTTTACGTGTGATTATTGTTTGTGTTATTTTTATCTTCTATTTTGTTGCACATTGTAATGCCCTGAAATCTCATCCCTAAACAAGACTTTGGAATGTTAATTTCTTAACACCCTTCACAGTGGAATATTATTAAAGAATCTTATAAATTTTTCACTTGTTTTACACAATTATTACGCATTTGTGGAAGCTTTTCTCGTATTGTTATTGCATCAGAATTACACATTTAAGCTCACATTAGTATAGTGGAAGGGAATCTAAACCTTATTTATATCCAAGTCCTCAACTTTTCAAATACTACTTTCCATTGACCGTGCTAAAAATAAAACTCATGATCCATAAAACTAAATAAAATCCATACTCATGGGTTCATAAACTTAAAGTAAACTTTACATCTTCCTCATAGGGATCCATATAAAACTAAAATTGAAATAAACACTACTAACTGAGCATCGAAGTATGAAATAAAGTCTAAATAGAAAACATAAACTAAACCCTCTAATGAAAGCTTTTTATCACATATCATGTCTTCTTTGCTTCCATTGGACAGTACCTGTAAAGCTATCAATTTGAAAAATAATGTACATGGGTTAGTTCATGGCTCGCAAATAACAATACAAAATACACCGGAAATATGACCAAGGCTTAGCATGAATTTTTGTAAAACTTTTGCTTTTTAAAACATTTTTCAGAAATATACTTTGTTGAAAACTAAACTTAACCTTCTAAACAAAACTTACATCCATTTACTGAAATCAAAACATTTATATGCAAATGCTTACAAAACAAATATAATTTCTCTTATATTTAACTTATTCTTTTACTTCATACAAACACATAGTATTACACACAAGCCTTAGTCTATACCTAAGGTTCACATATTTGTCATACTTTTCCTAATTTTTGAGTTTTCTTCTTCACTCCTATGCTTCTGATCATTTGAAACTTTCTTTCCACATGAAATCCTTAAAGAATCTTCAAACACTTTCGTATTCAAGAGTTTTAAACATTTTCATATTCTAATTTCTTTCACACTTAGAATCTTTAAACTTTTATAAACAAAACTTATCACTCTTAACCCATCTTGGGTTCCTATTTTCCACCTTTATGACCTAGGTTGTCAAATTCCTACCTCATAGTGTCGTCACAAGCCTACATATGAACCTGTAAGTAGGTTTTGCATTATTTCACATACAAACCTTCATATAAACTTGAAAGGCAAGTTATCACAAATAGTCACAAGTTTACATATGTACTTGGTAGGCAAGATAGTCACAAACACATAAACTCATATAAAGTCTTGGTCTGAAACACCATGGGTATTCATTCTTTAAACCTTTTTGGGTCTTAACGCAATTACATCTTACATGCACTAGCCGACTTATAAATCTGTTGGACAGGTTTTCACTTCACTAACATAAGCCCACATATATACTTGTTGGGCAGGCTTTTCACATCACATACTTCACATAAATTTCATATTGGTCATTAAGACCTTCACACCTTAATCCATAAGGATTTTCTTAATTGAACTTATGTACATATCTTTCATTTAAATACAACCTACTTGGGTTTTAACCATGGAGCTTCACATTATTCCAACCATCAAGGGTTTTATATACAATCACATGCATGATACATAGTACAACACATCATTGAATTTATCATATCACAATTTATCACATATCACATATTTTCACAAAGGTATGCATAAGTGCATGTTAAGGAAGAGGTGTACTTTGTACCGCTCGTAAGTCATATAGATGAGAACCCGGAGCGATAAGAACAAAAACCCTACCCACACTTACAACTACTGGCGCTTCAAAAGACTTAGATTCCAAGGGGCACTACTAAAAGACTGTGTGTAAGCCTATTTTCCAACAAAACTTATCTTTCACAGTCTCTTATTTTCTTTCTAAGACTTATGTTTTCTTTTGTAAAAACACAATAATACATGCTTAAATCACTTTGTAAAATAGAGAATTTTCTTAGCCTATCTAAGCATATCTAAGAATATTTTCTTTTCAAAAATCATGTGATAACATGAATGACACTGATACTTGTAGAAAATTATGTATAGCATGATACATTATTATCAAAAATTGAAGGAACTAAACATAGATTCTTAAAAGTATTAATTAAAACATGGTCAACATGTAACTTTTAGTATTAACTTAAAATCATGCATCAAACATGAAAAAATAATGAATAATTTACAACACTTGTATAATATAAGACTTATGCAACCCAACACATATAGTAGATCGTAAACCTTTCAAAACCTTTTTTCTTTGTAATAACTTATGAGACAAAACAATAAGAGATCACTTATGAAAACATACATTTTCATTAGGGGACTCTAAAATCTTAAACAAAATAGGAAAACATGTAAGTTTTATATCATTACTTCCAGATAATCATAAATTTTCAAATTTAGCTTTCTTATCAAAGAACTTCTAAGATCCTATAGAAAACGAAAACAAGTAGGTCTTGCATC
>JAOXJP010000003.1:10940597-10958621 GCA_025762735.1 Platanus orientalis | reverse complement strand
CTTCTTCGTCTGTGTCTGTTCTACACTTTTTGATTGATGTATTGCCTTGATACCAACTTGATTTTATGGTATTAAGAAGAAAAAAGAAACAAAAGAAGAAGAAAAGAAAGAAACAGATAGAGATGAGAATCGTGTGAGAGAGATTAGGGTCTCTCTCTCCACTAAAAATATTTATATTATTTAATGTTTGTATACCGTATAGCAACAATATATATATATAGTATATGTATGGATACATAGATTTCCGAATATATACCCCATTACCCTCAACAATACATGTACTTCTACATTGAGACCTTATCACAGAAACCTCAAATAGTTCGATCTTCTGACTGATAACCAGCCTGTCTACCCACTGTTTTCCAGACCTCTAAACCTAACTGTTATTTAACTCCTGAATCAGTCCCTGTTTAGCCCTAGTTTGAAGATCTGTTTTAAACCTTTAGCAGGCATTAAACCTGATCAGATTTACCATGTTTGGCAACTTACAACCCATTAGTACCCTGATTACAGACCCTGTTCAACCTATTGCCTACCCACTGTTCTGAACCAGACTAGCCACCCACAGGCTAACTACTTTACTGCTGTTTCAGCACTATATCATTGCCTCTATCATCCTGTGTGTTTCCTTGTGCCATTCCCTAATTAACACCCTAAGCCCACAATATATCTTTGCTGTTTTCACCCAAAGTAGAACCTAATTTCACCCTTCTATCACCTCTGATTTGACATACTTGAGATCACTCTAACTCAGAGTCGACAGCTTTGAACCCTCTTGTGTTCAGCCTTGTTTTACTTTAGTTATTTAATTGGTTTCCAAGGTTGGTGCTGCATCAATGTTGGTGTCAGAGCTTGTGTGCTGCATTCTAGAAGATCAGTGATTTTCTGTAATGGCTTTAATGTTTTCTTAAAGGACATCATGGAATTGCCAAACTGATGCAAGATGTCATCTCTCTGGTTGTCATTCATCCAAGGTATATAGACTAGTGACTACCGGTTGGCATGCTGGCTAAACCCTAATCTCTGATTCCAAATACGATGTGGTACAATCAATGGATTGAATCTTTTCCTGTCAGATTAAAGGAAAGATAATTAGTGTTTAGCAAGCAAAAAGCAGCATAAACTAGGGTTTCTAAAGGACAATTAAAAGATAGGGTTTCAAGATAAATTAGCTAAAGGGTTATAGTGATATCAGTTAGACTAATGTTTAAAGAATGAGTGCTGATCGATTAGCTAAGGATGGGATAAGGGTTTTAAAATCATAAATTTAAAATAAAACTTCTGGGTTATGAATTAAGAAACTAGGATGGGATTAGGGTTTTCATCCTACCAATTGGATGATCAGCTGCTTGATTCCTATCAGAGAATTTGCTATTCTGTTCTTTATATAACCAAATCAACTGATATGTGTTTCAGCCAAGGAGCATGTTGTGGGTTGGTACAGCACTGGTCCAAAACTGCGGGAAAATGACCTGGATATTCACGGATTATTCCATGAGTAAGACAAAGAATCTTTACTTCTAGAAAACAAAGTTATTATGGATCTGTTAAAGAGCCATTACCATGAATTGACTTTCATGATATGTTCTTTCTTTCATTATTTTCCTCTTGGTTTGTTCATTTCCCCTGTTTTGCACAAGTTTTGTTTTATCTTCTTCCTGATTTCATTGTGTTTAGTCATCTTTACATTATTCTACCTAGCAGATTTAGTGGGACTCTTTGAATGTAAGCATGGAGCTTGTCCATTTGGAAATTGCCATCTCTTCACACCTTTGTTCTAAATGGGAATATTTCTGGCTATCTCAGTTTCTGCTTTTCTGGGGTTCAGTCAGTATGGCACTGGCTTGTAGACTTTTTTGGGGGGGTGGGGATGGTGTGATTGAGATTAAGTTTCAGATCAACTTATCAGACTGGTCTTTCTTGAAAAAAATTGGGGCACAATGGACTGCCTTCTGGTATAAACTGGATTTATTTATGCAGAACACTAACTTTAAAGAATCTCCAGTGATTCACCAATCGTAAAGACAAGTTCTTGTTTTTTGCTCTCATATTTCATTAGATATATTGCAAAAAGCTATGCATGACTGGAGCTTTGCTAAGACATTCCACAATCATATGATGAAAAAGTATTTTGCCCAGATGTAGCTTTTGTAAATGGTTTGAAAATTTTCTTATAGAATTGTATTCAAAATAAAATGTTGAATTCACCATAAAATCCCAGTAATCACTTGTAGGGGCCCACATATCAATGGTGGAGGTATAGTTTCTGGTTGTTTTGCAAGATGTGCAATGATGTTGGACAGGCAAGGATGTCCTATGTTTGTGGGTCCTGAAATACTAGGATTTGGGAATCAAGGGTGGCGGGGGTGAAAGGGCATATAGGGTTTTGTAGTGTTTTCCATTCCAGCCACTTGGAGGGTTCCACATGACTTCTGCCATTTGAAGTTACGAATAGGTTTTTCATTCTTCAGGTCAGAGGATATTGATGCTAGGGTGCATAGCCAAAGATCAAGTGGTGATGATGTGTATATACCACCCTACAAAAGATCCCAATAAACTCTCGAAGGAATCAAGATCTTAATAAGTAACAGGGCATATATTCATGGGGATTCCATCTGTGTGACTGTCACCATTTAAAGAGGTGGGGTAAATTGAAGGTCCACAAAGGAGCACACTAATATGGTGCTACAGCATTGCACCATAGCAGCCTAAATCTTAGAGAAACCACATCCAACTGTGTTAAAAGAAGGTATGCTAATTATTATTGGTTTTAATACGAGATTGGAAAGTTTGTCTATAGTGATATCACACTGGGAGTCATATATATTCAATCTTTCTCTTCGTTTTCATTTAAGGTAGAAATTGTATTTTATTTATATTGGGAAGCTACTTTGAGCCAAAAAGGAACTAATATATGGGTGTTAGAGAACAGGCCATTTGGGAAGGCTTTTGTAAATTTAATTTGAGTAGGACAAGGAATAGGACTTCGTAGCTTAGTCTATAAATGGGTGGTATAGGATATCCAATGTGTGTGTGTTTATTCCTTTTTTTTCTATTATAAATTTCAATGTAATTCTACATAGCATGTTTGTGTTTTGTCTTTAAAGTGAGATTGGTGATACTTGTTACCCTTTTTTTTTGTAAGTATATACATGTTACCCATGTAACTCTAGGTGATGTAGGGAGTAGGACTAAAAGTGTGTAAGATCAGTTCAAACACCTTAAACCAATGGAGAGATTAAGAAATTCACCAAAGGAAAGAATAATCATTCATTATATATATTACACCACTCTATCTCCATATTTATAGACAAGCTTGAAACTAAAGACTTATATATGTATGTATCTATATATATTCACAAGATCTTGGACTAGTTGGAAATAACTCAATGGCCTTTCAATTGACATCAAAATCAAGCTAAATGATCATGTTTTGACCTACCGAAATAATGTCCGAAGAAAAGTGACGGAAATTGATCTTTCCCTTTACTAATAATGAAAGTAAAACCTACTCTACCTGAAAATAAACTAAATGCCCTAGACTAACTGAAAAACTAAAACCCTAAACAAAATAAAGTTGCCCAAATTAACAATTTTTTATCAAACAAAAAATTTTAACCCAAATAATTAAAATATGTCCAGGTCTTAAATATATATTTGTGTCTCATGTCATTCTTCCCTGTTCAAAAGAACTCATTCTCAAGTTTTGTAGGGCTATGAGAACAATAAAATAATGGGACCATGCAATCAAACTACGATGATTCACTCATGTTTTGGATATACTCTTGTTCCTCTGAAACAAACTTGTGAACCTGTAGATTTTACAAGGGTCTTCATGGACGTAGTGTGAAATTTCTAGAATTGATTCATCTACACATATCTCCATCTCCATTGATTGAAGTGTCATTTGATTCTCTAAGGGTTGAATTTGAAGTGGTTTAAGTATTTTCTATAGCGAAACAACACCCAAACTCAAGGAAGCCTCCTCTTGCTTAGTCTCTTCCAAAGCTGACTGCACAATTTGAGTAGGCTGTTGAGGGTTTACATTAGGTTGACACACATCATGGATAAAAATCTTTATGATATATGTCTCTTCATCATAATTATCTTTTCTTTCATTGATCCATCGTTTCATAATACACCTTATAGTGTTTCAGTGGTATGATTCTGCATTATGCACCATTGATATATCTCCCTTGTTTGAATTGAATAGCAAAATCTTCTTTTAATATGTCCACGGTATAGTTAAATTTCAACATCTTGTAAGACAGTTTCAACAAAACAAAACATGTAAAAATCAAGTTTTTCTCATATGTCACTTAACAGAAATTAGATTGCCTTACTGGAAGGGGAAACAAACCTAGTCTTAATATCCTACATCAGCTACCAGGGCTCTTAATTTTTTATTGATAAAGAAAAAAAAAATTGTTAGAAAAAGAACGAAACATGACTACACCACACGGAGCATGAGAAATGACACCTGCAGACACAACAAAAATTACAAATTAACAATACTCCCTCATTCTAACATCCAATCCTGAAATTTAAGTTGCTTGAACGCTGGCAGATATGGCACTGGATGGTGAAGCAACGATAAAGCTTTGAAAGGCAATCTTGCAGCTACAATGACACTACCATCAAATATATGAGAGTTTCTTTTAACCCAAATTGCCCAGCAAATAACAATGGGAAGGTACTTCTAGACAACTATACCCCTCAGTGAGAAGCCTTTCATAGGTGAGCTACTCCACATATCAAGCAACATGGGCATGGACTGAGGCATCACCCTCAAAAGGTTGAGTATTGTCTCCTATCATGTTGGTGGAAGTCAGCAAATCATGGGAAACCATGTTTTGATACCACTTAGCACAATGAGAATTGTGAAGGATTGACTCAATCACTGCTGAACCAAGGCTTTGATACTAATTGACGTTGGACCAGAAGCATGTAAGATCAGTTCAATGAGAGTCCATTGAGCTGTATTTTTCGAGGAGAAAAGGGGCCTTTTGGGGGTCAAATCACAAATTTTTTTTTGTTTTTTTTTGAGAGGCAAAGAGCTAACTTTTTTGAAGACAAAAGGCAAAAGATATATAAAAGTAGGGATCACCGGGAAAGTGATACCCACTAAAAGAAAAAACAACATAAGATGAGGTAAATAGAAATAACAAAACAAGATAAAAACAGCCCTCATACCATAGCTTACAACTCCTCACACCATAAAGCATACCATGTCTACTGGATCAGCCTGTTTGTTGTCATACTGATTCCAACACCTAAAAGCACCCCAAAAACCACCCTTGAATATATTTCGTAATCGCCTGAAACTTGTCATAGTCACCTGATCTAGTAGACATGGTCGTCGGAATCATTTTAAGGTCACCGGAATCATTTCAAAGTCGCCTTAGCAAGCCCCTCCCCATAATATTTTAGAATCCTTCTATGGGAACAAAAACCCACTAACATGAATTGCCACCCGTAGTCACACGTCCTACGAACCTGCCACGAAATTATACGGTTAGGTGTTGTGTGTGTACTTGCCTAGTTACACCACTACTATAGAAATCTTATGGTAGCAATTATAATGTTACAACCCTTCGTCCCTTATTTGTGTATCAAATCATAATGCAACCAATGTCTTAGTACTAGGTGGCGTGTGCTTACTTACATAGTTAAAATTTGTAGTGTGTGTGTTTACTTGTTTTCTCATCTTGTAACTTTGTATTACAAACTTCTATTTCTAATTTATTTTATTTTACAAGCCTAATTATTTTCATTTAATGTGCAACAGTATGATGGCGGAACCTAAGTATTTCAATGATTTGAAGCCATGGATAGTGGTTGTCTTAATAATAGGGATGATTACCATTTTTATGGTGGATGTCTTCTTATTCTTTGTCACCTTACAGTAGTGATAGATGAATACTCCTACTGTAAAAATAGTAATCATCTTTATTATTAGGACAACCATCATCCATGACTTCAAACCATCGAAATAGTCTAGTTATGTTATTTTACATTAAATGAAAATAATTAGGCTCGTAAAATAAAATGAATAAAAGTTTGTAATACAAAATTACAATATGAGTAAGCAAGTAAACACACATACAACAAATTTTAACTAAGCAAGCAAGCATATAGCACCAAGACATTGATTGCATTATGGTTTGACACACAAACAAGGGATGAGGGGTTGTAACATTATAATTGCTACTAAAAGATTTCTATGGTAGTGATGTGTGACTATGGGTGGTGTGTAACTAAGCAAGCACACGCTACCTAACCCGCTAATTTTTTGCCGTGTTCATACTATGGGTGGCAATTTGTGTCGGCGGGTCATTTTTGTGTCAAGTGTATACAATAATATGGGTTAACCCAAACACGACCCATTTATTAATTGTGAAAAAGTAGATCAACCTGCTTTGACCTGAAACATGATTACAATAAACCCTAATTCCGTGTCAAGTTTGCGGGTGTCAAACATTGTCACCCCCAGTGGATTATCCGAAGACATTATTTGTTATCAAGCAATGACCACCATTGTGATTCACCCCCCCCCCAAAAAAAAAAAAAATAAGAAGAGATTATTGCCATAAAAATCATATAGTAACAACTATAATGTTACAACCCCTCATCCCTTGTTTGTGTCAAACCATAATGTAGCGAATGTCTTGGTGTTATGTGACATGTGTTTGCTTGTTTAGTTAAAATTTGCAGTGTATGTGTTTACTTCCTTTCTCATTTTGTAACTTTGTGTTACAAATTTCAATTTTCAATTTATTTTATGTTACGAGTCTAATTATTTTTATTTAAATGTGAAACAGCATGACGACGGGACCTGACTATTTCGATGGCTTAAAGCCATGAATGGTGGTTGTCCTAACAATAGGGATGATTACCAGTTTTATGGTGGAGATCTACACCTATCACTACTGGAAGATGATGAAGGATAATAAGACGAATCCCTTCGTAGCACAATAGCCTATCGATCAAGATTGATCAGCTTACTTTACACCGTAAATGATATAACTTTCACATTGACTTTAAACTATGCAAGTTATATAATTTGTAATGTAAAGTAAGCTAGTCAATCATGGTCGGTAGACTGTGGTGCTATGGAGGGATTCGTCTTCTTATCCTTCATCACCTTTTAGTAGTGATAGATGAAGACCCACCCTCACCATAAAAATGGTAATCGTCCCTATTATTAGGACAACCACCATCCATGGCTTTAAGCTATCGAAATAGTCAGGTTCCGCCATCATGCTGTTTCACATTGAATGGATATAATTAGGCTGGTAAAATAAAGTAAATCGGAAATAGAAGTTTGTAATACAAAGTTACAAAATGAAAAAGCAACTAAACACACACTGCAAATTTTAACTGAGCAAGCACACGTCATATAGTACCAAGACATTGGATACATTATGATTTAACATATAAACAAGGGATGAGAGGATGTTACTATATAATTTCTATGGCAATTGTAGTATCTTTTTGGGGGGTGAATCGCAGTAGTGGTCATTGATTGACAAAAAATGGTAGTGGTCATTGCTTGACAACAAATACTGTCTTTGGAGTAGTGTCCATTGGGGGTGGCAATATTTGGCACTTGCAAACCTAACACAGAATTGGGGTTTATTGTAATCATGTTTTGGGTCAAAGCAGGTTAATCCACTTTCTCACAATTAATAAATGGCTTATGTTCGAGTTGACCCATATTATTGTCTACACTTGACACAAATATGACCCGCTAACATGAATTGCCACCCATAGTCACACGTCCTATGAACCTGGCACGAAATTAGCAGGTTAGATGGCATGTGTTTACTTACTTAGTTAGACACCACTTATAAGTATACACCACTGCCATGGAAATGTTGTAGTAGCAATTATTATGTTACCACCCCTCATCCCTTGTTTGTGTGTCACACCATAATGCAACCAATGTCTTGGTACTAAGTGAAATGTGCTTGCTTGCTTAGTTAAAATATGTAGTCTATGTTTACTTGATTTCTCATTTTGTAACTTTGTATTGCAAACTTCTATTTCCAATTTATTTTATTTTACGAGACTAATTATTTTTGTTTAATATGAAACAGCATATCGACGGGACTTGACTATTTCGATAGTTTAAAGCCATGGATGGTGGTTGTCTTAATAATAGGGATGATCACCAGTTTTTTGGTGGGGGTCTTCATCTATCATTGTTGGAAGGTGATGAAAGATAAGAAGACGAATCCCTCCGTAGCACCACAACCTACCGACCAGGATTGACCAGCTTACTATACATTATAAATGATATAACTTGCACATTGATTAAAAAACTGACTTTAAGTTGTGTAAGTTATATCATTTACAGTGTAAAGTAAGTTGGTCAATCCTATTCGGTAGGCTGTGGTGCTACAGAGAGATTTGTCTTCTTATCCTTCATCACCTTCCAGCAATGATAGATATAGATCCCCACCATAAAACTGGTGGTCATCCCTATAATAAGGACAACCACCATCCATGGCTTCAAGCCATCGAAATAGTCAG
This sequence comes from Platanus orientalis, assembly GCA_025762735.1. Classification (NCBI taxonomy): domain Eukaryota; kingdom Viridiplantae; phylum Streptophyta; class Magnoliopsida; order Proteales; family Platanaceae; genus Platanus; species Platanus orientalis. The sequence continues at coordinate 10,950,086 of JAOXJP010000003.1, read as the reverse complement.
GTCCCGTCATCATGTTGTTTCACATTAAACGAAAATAACTAGACTCGTAAAATAAAATATATCGGAAATAAAAGTAATATAATGTTATTGAAAAAGCTAGTAAATACACACTACAAATTTTAACTAAGCAAGCAAGCATATGCCACCCAGCACCAAGACATTGGCTACATTATGGTTTGACAAATAAACAAAGGATGAGGTGTTGTAACATTATAATTGTTACTATTAAGATTTATATGACAATGGTGGTCTTTTTTGTCATTGCTTGACAATAAATAGTGTGGGTTGGCAATGTTTAACACCTGCAAACCCGACACGAAATTAGGGTGTTAGGGTTTATTGTAATCATGTTTCGGGTCAAAGCTGGTTGATTCGCTTTCACACAATTAATAAATGGGTCTTGTTTGGGTTGACCCATATTGTTGTATACACTTGACACAAAATTGACCCGCCAACACGAATTGCCACCCATAGTCACATGTCCTCCTAACCTGGCACGCAATTAGCAGGTTAGGCTTTTGTTTAATCGTGTGTAGGGTCAACACGGGTCAGTCTTCTTTGACACAATTAATAAATGGATCATGCTCGGGATGACTCATATAATCCTATACCCTTAACTTTACACGACATGAAAATGACCCTCCAACACAAATTGAAATCTCTAGTATCCACCACCATGTGCCTAGCAAACACATCAAAATGACCAATGTGTCGGTCACAATGGGTCAGTTTGGCATCCCATTCATGGGTTCGGGATTTTTAACAGTAGGCACAGCAAGGATCATTTACAGTGTAAAGTAACTTGCTATTTGGTTTTTTTTTTATATATATAATAATTCTATTTGGCTTTTTATAACAATTTGGCAAATAGAATTGTTATATGAACTATTTGGCTTTTTTTATAATTGGTTTTAGAAGTTCATATCTAAGTAACCTGGAGGTGAGTAGCGTGTTTTGGAATTATTAGGGTATTATTATTATTTTTAGTAAATTACAGTTTTGAGATACATACAATTTGTAATGGAACAAAATCATTATTGAATCAAAATAATTCAGTTTCTTTAGGGTTTTCCCCTGTTTTTTCCTAGTAGATTCAAGGTTCTTGCTCTTCCTAAGCTGAAGCATCATTTTGGGTTATAACTTTATACAACATTCAGTGAAACTAGTAATATTTATGAAGTTTCTTATTGTTGGATTCGATACAATGTACCATTTATATAATTCCGTTATTTATATTGTTATGAGTTAAAGAAAGAAACTAATAGTACTATAGGAAATTAAAAAATTGTATTATAGAAGTATCTATGCACTATTTTGTGTCAGGATTGGTGTCATGCTGTGTTGATATGTGTACACTGAGCATATCAAAGTATCGACGTGTCATTTTATAATCCAGGTGCCATAGTTTCTAGTTTATCAAACTGTTTTGTAATTGTATTTTGTGGGAATACCAAAGAAAATGGACATTGGTATTTTGTATCAATCTCTTGACAATGTAATTTGGAACCTTGGACTGTTCTTTTTCTTCTTATTTCATATATTTATTTTAATTTGTTTTTGGTATTGTAGCTATGTTCCAAATCCGGTTTTGGTTATTATTGATGTCCAACCAAAAGAGCTGGGAATACCCACCAAAGCTTACTATGCTGTTGAAGAGGTTAAAGAGGTGAGGAAAATAATTTTCTTGTATAGCTGTGGCCTTTTTGGTTATATTGAGCTTTATTAATGCTTATTATTAGGACAGACAGAATAAAAGCTACAGATTTTAATACTTAAGATATTCTTTCCTTATGAGCTGATTCCATGTATTCTGCTATACTGGACTCAAAACTGCTGTTTGGCTATGGTTACAGAATGCCACTCAGAAAAGCCAGAAGGTGTTTGTGCACGTACCTTCAGAAATTGCTGCTCATGAAGTCGAGGAAATTGGTAGGCCAACAAGAAGAAAAACTGCTTTGCCATAGGACAATTTTTTTTCTCCTTATAAGGAGATGCTAATTGTTTTTTCCCCTCTAATCCATTATCCGATATATATATATATATTATTTCTTTTGGATTAACTTGATCTGTCATTTCCAATACTGAATGCACTTCTTGTAACACCATTCAATAGGAGTTGAGCACTTGCTCAGGGATGTGAAGGATACAACAATTAGCACCCTTGCAACAGAGGTTCTTTTCTCTTTTTAATTTCCTTCCCCCCACCCCTCCTCGCAGAGTTGGTATTCGTCATATTTTACATGTGAAGATTTTGTTACTTTTCTTTCATTCAATTTCAGAAAGATTTTCATACTAGGAAGGTTTAAACTTTTGAATATTTAAACTCTCCCTGAAAATAAAGGTAACATTCATTCGCTTTATTTTCTTTCCCTTTACAGGTTACAGGAAAACTTGCAGCCTTGAAGGGGCTTGATGCACGACTCCGAGAGATACGTGGTTATCTTGATCTTGTTGTTGATGGAAAGCTTCCCTTAAATCACGAGATTCTGTACCATTTACAGGTATAATTTCATCCTAGTGTCTGGTCTACTTGCTTTTCCTAGGATTACCGTGCTCAGTGTATTGTCTTAACACGTGTTGCTCTCATATACTAAACAAGGTATTGAGCTCAACCTTTGGACATAGAATCTGAGTGGGCTCAAAACTCAGTCCTAGTGTTTACAGATTTTTTATAGTTTTGAAATTTAGTGCTGTGTGTGTGTGCACACATCTTTGTGCACTTACAATCTAAGTAACTCTTAGTTTGACTTGACTGGCAAGGAGACCATGCTTTCATCGCAGGGTTATATGGATGATGTCAATCCTTATCTCGACCAAGAGGCTTTTTGGTCTTTTCATATGAGGCAGCCATAAGGGTGTCAATTGGGCCAGGCTGGCTCGAAGCCCAACATGTCCAGACCGAAAAATTATCGGGCTAGGCTGAGTTCGGGCCCAGCTTTCATGCACAAAGTTTTATTCAGGCTGAGTTCGGCTATAATCAATTTCAACCCGAACTCATCCCGGCCTGACCCAAAGTAGTAATCTTATATAGCCCGGCCCGGCCCAACATTGGTATAGCTTAGCCCAATAAACATAGGGCTGTTTTTGGCCCATTATTAGCCCAAATTTAACTAGTTGGGCATATTATCAAAGTATTTTGGGTTAATTTGGGCCCATTATCAGCCCAAATTTAAAAAGGAGATTTAAGTTCAGGCGGCCTAAAGTCAGCCCGAAGCCCATGATTTTAAAATGGGCCAAATTTAGGCTTACTACCGGGGCCAAGTTCATGCTTGTGCTGAGTTTGGGCCCATGTAATGAAGTTCGGGCTGACCTTGGCCCACCCCAGCCCGACCCAATTGATAGCCCTAGGCAGCCTGGGTGGGGGATGTGGTCAAGGTTCCTTTGGTGGGTGCTAGGGTGTATTGGTCATTTCCTATTCCAAGTCACTTTGTCCCACCTTTGGTGCATCAGGCAGCGGATTGAGCAAACCTACAGCATAATTCTTTGCTAGCGGTGGGGGATCCCTCAAGTCGTGGGCCGGATTGTCGGCTTGCAGTCTAGCCCAATCCTATGGTTGATTGTTGTAGGTGTGGGCTTGGGTTTTGGCCTAGCAATGCGGGGGCCTACCATCCAATGGGCCTTGTGGAAAGGACCTCAAGTTTTGGGGGCATGAGGGATCCATTTGGGTGGTCCATTGGTGAGTTGGCCCATTTTCTATTAGGGAAATGGCTGGCTCAGTGGAGGTTCGTGGGCTTTCGTGCAAGAGGATTTTAGGGTGTGCGATTGGTGGAGTTGCCTTTTCCTTCTTAGTCCTTCGGCTTTATGGACAATAGTTAGGGGGACGAGGTTTGGGTTAATAGTTCGCCATGGTGAGCAAATGGTTGTCGATGGTCGCCTTTGTGAAATCTAAGATCGTATGATGACGGGCACAATGGAGGGGAAGGTTGATAGAGGGTTTGCTTGCGACGACCTAGTGATACTGTTTCCTCAAGATCGCTTGAAGAATGCTCGGGAGTCTTAAACTCTTTGAGTTTTTTGGGTGATGACACTTTTTTCAAGCCCTCAACGACTGACATGACTATTTCGATGGACTGTGGGGATTGGAGTTTTGCAGAGAGCCAAAGAGTTGGCCTTGTTCCAACCTTTCCTTGTGACTTGCAAAATACTAAAGGAGAGTTGTCTTATGTGACTAGGGCCATTGAGTCCCAGTCTAGGTCACCGGTCTACAGAAGGAAGGTGCGGTTCGGGCCAGAGTTTCTTGTTGAGATGTTGAGGTCAAGGGTTGAGGATCTTGTTAATGACTTAGTGGATGGACATGCATCTCCTTGATTCTCCCCCTAAAAGGTACACCTAATCCATTGGCCAAATTTCATTCCTCTAAGTTCCTATATGCCCTGGACTTATGCAGGTCTCTTTCAGCCTTGGTTAATAGTAAGGATTGGAATCTTCGTTGGTCTTATGAGCATTTGGGGCCAAAGGATGTTATAATTGAAAATTCTTTGCAGTTGATTGTGGCGGATAAGCAGATGTTGGTGGAGTGTTCTGTTGACATGGAGGTGGCCATGGTTCAGTGTGATGAGGATGGTGAGCTTAGGAGTAGGTGGCTGGCTCGGTTTGATTTTGAGCCTAGGTTGTTTTTGGAGAATGCGAATAGTCTTGATGGGGTTTTTGACGGGCAGTTCTTGTCTATAGCTGCTCAATTTGATAATGAAGGTTGTCTTTTGCATGCAATCGTAGATTGTGATCTATAATCAAAATATTCTATTTGGCATACAATCTAATCCAAATATTTTAGATCTGGTTTGTGTTTTATGTTAGTTTTTTTATTGGACTTAAAAGCTTGATCCAAGAATCTGCCGATCACGATTTGGGTTGAAGAGGTGCTAAGTTATTCAAATGCACATGTTCTAAGGTAGGGATAATTTAGTACTTTTACAAAATAACATAAAACAATTGCTTATTCCCAATAGGATCTGTCATTGTCATTCTCAGCAATAGGTTTCTGATGTTCTTCTTCCTTAATAGGGCCTCCATCTCAATTCTTCTCATCAAAGGATGGACAAGATTCACCAATAGGTAGCTAAACAACGAATTCTTCGTTCAAGATTTCTTCATTCTCAGGTTCTTCTTTATTGATTTATCTTGGCGGTTTGCATTTCCAATCGCCCTCTCGTCTTTCTCCAAAATCCTCCGATGCACTTCCTTTTCAAGTTCTGTTACTCCTTTCTCCTTCCCCTTGATCGAAAACCCAACTTGTTGAAAAAGAGGAAACAACATAACCTGTAGATTTGATGGGGTCTCGCAGGCGATGCAAGAGTAGAGCTGCGACAACGGCTCTATTGGATTGTGCATCCCCGAGAAAATCTCAATAAACACGGAGGCAATTAGAGCAAGAGAGTCGAGAAGAGGTTGGGAAAGCAAGAAAGAGAAATTTGAGTAGTCGTTCTCATATGGAGAAGCATAATTTAGTTCCATCAATTCTTTCTTCTAGCTTATCCCCAAGTATGTTATGACTTTCCCTATTTTTTTGTTGTTTCTTCTTTGTCTCTTTCCCTATTTCATGTTGTTTAAGTGGGGGCTTGGTTTGATACTGATTTATTTGGTATCATTTTAATGCTTGTTTTGGGACTCAAAAAGCTACGATGAAGATCAGAGTAGCCTAGATTCTATTGGGCAGCTGATATCCGATCTTGTTATGTGGAAGGATGTCACCAAGTTGAGCCTCGGTTTCTTTTCTTTCAACCATCATCTCTCTATCATGAAATTTGGGATTGATTATTCATCAAAAAAAAAAAAAAAAAGGATTGATGATTACGATAAGGACCCAATCTCACAAGAAGAATGCAGAAGCATTTGTAGCCACTATCTTTTGGAATTTGTCTTCCATAAAGACATTTATTTTTGCAGGTATTCTGTCATAATATTATTCCATTGTATCTCTTTCTCAAGTGTGGTATAATGCATATGCACGTCTATAACATTATGTGCATCTATGAATGTGTGATATGTATGAACTACATATCTCCTACCATAATAATCTGGGCTTTACATTTGTGCACATGCTTGTCAATCCTAGCTTTTCAATCAATAGTGTCTAAACTTAGGACAGCTCTCTTAATCCAGAAATGAGCCCAATGGGTCATCCTAATCACCTAATCAACTACATTCTTGAAATTAAATATGAATACATTCACCAAATCGTGTTGATTTTTAGGCTATAGGAGGTCTTGTAGGTGCCCCAAATAATGTGTCCACACCTGGTTAACCTACTCTAAAACTGCCACGGGTATGGACCCAACTTAGCAGATTAAGCAACCATATCAGGCTATTTCTTCCTCGACATTGTTTTAGAAAAAGAAAAATCTTGTTAATTGAGATGTATGGATCTTGAACTATACTGTGAGCCTTTTGTTTCCGGCCTTCAAAGGTAAGTAACACAGATAACTTGTTAACATGTGCACCTTTAAATAAAATAGATGAGAGAGAGAGAGAGAGATGAGAAATGGTTAGGTTCAATTTAGAAGCTCAGTCAAGTACTCAAAAATCTCAAGTTCACTCAATAGTGAAATATATAAATCATCACAATTAAGAAAGAAAACTATAAATATCACAATATAATAAGATGAGTTTGTAGTACTTAGATCACATGCCAAATGCTATGTTTTCATTTCAAACCATGGGTCACGTTCTCAAAATATCATAGCCAAACGATTGCCACAATCCGATATATGATCAATCTGATTGCAATCTATTAGTTTTAGATCTAGATCACAATTGCAAGATTCAAGATTGCATGTCAAAGAGAGCCAAAGATATGATTTCTAATTGGATTCTCGAAAAGGTAAATGGGTTTAGTAATTTTTTAAGTTTGTCATGTGATGGTTTTGAGGAAGATTATATGAAATTGTTTAGTTTGATTAAAAGGAGATTTAGGAACTTAAATAAGGAGGTGGTGTCTTTCACTAACATGGCAAGCAAGCAAACTCACAATGAATTGAAGAAACTATCGTGCAGTGTGAACTATGAAAAAAATGGTAGTTGGTCGTGTCAGGGGGGGGGGAATAGAAAGGGAAAGGGTTTGCAAAGATTGTGATCTTATGAAGACAAAAATTATTTCTTGGAATGTCCATGGGATAGGGAATAGGGAGAAAAGAGCTTGCATTTGCTATAGTCTTGTGGATTTGAACCTGGATATTTTGTGTCTTCAAGAAACAAAGCTGGAAATTATTTCAGATCGGGTGGTTAAGTAGGTTTGGGGTGACAGGATTGTGATTGGTTATTTTTACCATCTTTAGGGACATCTTGTGGTATTCTTATTATTTGAACCCCGTGTTGGATTAGGGTGGGGGATTTGAAAGTGGGTGCTTATTCAGTGTTGATTTGTGGCCAGTTGGTTGGGGATTCTAGGATTGGGTTTTCTCTAGGGTTTATAGCCCCAATCTTGTGGAGGGTGTGGATGGGTTTCTTGAGGAGCTCGATAACGTTATGGCCCAGTGGAGTCTCCCTTAGTGTATCAGAGGGGATTTTAATCTTATAAGATTTACATCCGAGAGAAATAGCAAGACTAAAAGTGATCCTAAAGTGGCTAAATTTGGAGCTATTATTGATAGATGGCAGCTGTATGATGGTCCCCTTAAAGGAGCTTGGTATACCTGGCCTAACTTCCAAGATCCCCCTTCTCTCAGTAGATTAGATCGGTTTCTCTTTTGGTCGGGATGGGATGAGATTTTCCCTGGATTGACTCAAGTGGCCCTTCCCAAATCTACATCTAATCATATCCCTATTGTTCTTAAGCCTTTGCAAGTGCATGGGGGGACTCGTACCCGTTTAAGATAAGGATATGTGGCTTCTTAAGAATGATTTCATGGATGTGGTTAGGAATGAATGGGATAATGTATCATTTAATGGGTCTCCTTGCCGTTCTTTCTCGCTTAAGTTGAAAGCCTTGAAAGGTGTGTTGAAAAATTGTTGTGGTTCTAAGCTTGGGATGTTTGTTGAGTTCAAAAAAGATTGCCTTGCTCGTATTAAGTTGGTTGACGATCTTGAGGTGGTGAGGCCTCTTTTGGTGGAGGAAAGAGATATGAGATGTAAGTTGAGAGTGGATGTTCAGAGAGAGGTTTTTAAGGAGGAAACTTTTTGGAGATAGAGATCAAGAATTAGGTGGTTGAAAGAGGACGATAGAAACACAAAATTCTTTCACAAGTTGGCCTTGGTGTGGAAGGCTGTGAATCAGATCCGTGGGCTCTTGATCAATAATAGTTGGGTGTGGCATATGGAGGTGCTCAAAGTGGAGAATCCCAATTTTTTTGCTTCTCTATACTAGGAGGATTGTGCTTTTAGACTGTTTCTGAATGGCTTAGAGTTTGATTCCATTTTCCCTCAACAATCGAAGTTCTTAGAAAGGCCTTTTTGGAAGAGGAATTTTTGAATGTGGTGCAAGGAATGAAAGGGGACAAAGCCCCAAGTCCATATGGCTTTTCAATTGCATTTGGAAAAAAAAATGTCGAGAGATTATAAAGATAGATCTTTTGAAGGTGTTTGAGGACTCTCATGCCAAAGGAGAGTTCTATCATCATATAAACAATGCCTTTTTGGTCCTTATTCCTAAGAAAAGAAAGGTTGTTGAGCTTAAAGACTTTTGCCCCATTAGTCTTTTAAGTAGTGTTTACAAAATTATTTCAAAGGTTTGCACTACTAGGTTGAAGGGGTGATGAAAGGTATTGTATCTGACTCCCTAGGGGCATTTGTGGCAGGGCAACAAATCCTTGATGTGGTGCTAATTGCCAATAAATGCTTGGATGATAAGCCTAGTGGTAATGGAGTGTTGATTAAGTTGGACTGGGATAAAATTGTACAATCATTTGAATTGGATGTTCTTGAATTACATGTTGGGTTGGTTGGGTTTTGGAGTCACTTGGAGAAATTGGATGTACGCATGTTATGGTTCGGTGGTTTTTTCTGTTATGATTAATGGGGTTTTAGAAGCTCGAGGCAGCTAAGGCAAGGTGACCTCCTCTCCCCATACCTTTTTGTCATGGTTACGGAGGCTTTAAATAGGATGGTAAAGAGTGGAAATGGGCTATAGGAGGCTTTGAGTAGGATGGTAAAGAGTGGAAAACAGGTTTATAGCGGGACTTTTGATTAGTAATGGTGATATCTCTATTTCGCATTTGCAATATGTGAACGACACCTTGATTTTTTATGAGGCTAACATCAGGCAAATTTGCTATCTCAGATGTATTATGAGATGTTTTGAAGCCGTGTCTGACCTCAATATTAACTTGGCTAAAAGTGAAATTTTCCAACTGGGAGAGGTGGAAAATTTTCAGTGGTTGGCCAGCATTTTAAGGTGTAAGGTGGGTATGTTACCGTCCTCTTTTCTTAGGCTTCCCTTTGGGGCAAGGTTCAAGTCTAAATTAGTTTGGAAGCCGATTGTGGATCGCCTTGTTAAAAGACTTGCTTCCTGGAAGCTCCCTTTTCTTTGTAAAGGGGGGGGGGAGGCTCACCTTG
>JAOXJP010000003.1:10901904-10921463 GCA_025762735.1 Platanus orientalis | reverse complement strand
ACTCCAGAAGCACCTCTCCACTTCAACCATCCCGCTCTAATTCTATGAGCAACATCATCTACAATATCTCCCTCTTTCTCAAGGTCAAGCTTAAATAGAATTCCAATGTCGCCATTCTTGAAGACAGCATCCATACATTCATTAGCTACAAGCACCCGATCCATGGCCTATCTGCCTCCAAGAAATGCATTCTAGTTAGAAGATATTATGTCCAGCAAAACAACTTTAAGTCAGCAAGCTAAAGCTTTGGATATAATCTTATAAATGCTTCCCACCAGACTTATAGGTCTGAAGTCAGAGACTCTCATAAGATGGTCGGATTTCGGAATAAAAGATAGGAAAGTTGCATTACCACCTTTATCAAGGAAGGATTCATCATGGAAGTTTTTCACAGTGTCCAAAATATCCCTTTTAACCACACCCCAACAAGCTTTAAAGAAAGCCATAGAAAATCCATCTCGCCCAAGCACCATATCATCATCAATACTCCAGATAACACTTTTAATTTCACACTCTTCAAAAGGATGTTCCAGCCATCTTCTTTTCTCTGTAGCTATTCTCGAAAACTGAAGTCCATCCAACTTTGGCCTTTTAAGACTCTGGTCCTTATAGAGTTTCATGAAATAGGAGGCAATATGATTTTTGAGACCCGTCGAATCCACATCATTCTCGTTCTTGTCCACCAACAAATGAATATAGTTTATGTTTCTTCTAGAGGAAGCAATTCTATGGAAAAATTTTGTATTGTTATCCCCTCTTTCAACCACTGAACCTTAGCCTTTTGCTTCCATTTAATCTTATCAAGACCAATGATCTTAGCATAGTCTTGCTTTGCAAAATCTCTCATTTGTCTCTCCGCATTCAAAAGGGTACGAGTTTCCTCATATAAATCCCAATACTTGATCTTGTCAAGCAATTGCCTCTTTTTAAGATCAATGTTGCCGAACACTTCCTTATTCCACACTCTTAGTTTGTCATGGAGAAGTTTTAGCTTAAAACGTAGCTTTTGTCCCAGCTTCCCTATCACCACAAAAGAGTCCCACCAGCCCCTAAGCACCTCCACAAAATTTGGGCTCTTCAACCACATATTTTCATATTTGAAATGCTTGGAATCCCCCCTTGACATTTTTCCCCCACAAGACAATAGGGATATGGTCCGAGACAAGCCTAGGCCAAGCTAACCTTTTGGAAAAGGGAAAGTATAAGTCCCACTTCGAGGATAGAAGGAATCTATCCAGCTTGCTAAGAGATGGAATTGTTTGTATACCCGACCAAGTGTATAGTGCACCTAAAATTAGAACATCCCTCAATCCATGGATATTAACCAATTCAGTAAAAAGACGCATACCCCCAGGCACATAACTATCACCAGAACAATCCTTCGGGCAGAGGACTTCATTAAAATCACCACATAAACACCAAGGTCCATTCCAAGATCTTCTAATATTAGACAACTCTTGGAAAAAGTCCAGCTTCTACTCAAGAACACAAGACCATACATCCGGTAATCAGCCAATAATCCTCAAAGTTTCTCACTTGGTCATGCACAAAAACAGAAAAATCTTTCACCCATGGATTCATAATTTCAATCTTGCTAGTATCCGAAATCACCCAAATGCCCCCTGCAACACCCTTAGAAGGAAGACAAATTTCATCAACAAGAGGAAAAGGACATACCTAACGCATGAAAGCACAAGGGATCACAATTTGGACTCCACCAAAACCAACAGCTCCACCAAGCTAGAATTGACAACATCTTTAATCAAAAGTCTCTTGTCAGAACGCCCGAGTCCTCTAACATTCCAAGAAAGAATGGAGAAAGACATTAGAAACAAAATTCAACCCGGGAAGGAACAAGACACCAACACAGCCTTAAGCCCCACCACAACGGCTAACACCACTGCCAACCTTCAACTGGCTTCCACTACCTTTCTTAAACGTTGAACGAAGACTCTGCAACTCTCTATGAACACGCCTGTTGTTCATCTCAGACCTAGAATTAGAAATCTCCTTCTCTAGAGTTGTGAAGAGTTCGATAGCTTGTTTTTCCACCCCTTCAAATGACAACCCTAAGAAATGGCTAACTGCCTGCAAGGGGTTGCTCAACCAGGACAATTTAAAGGCCCCTCTTGTCAGAAAAGTGTCACGCAGGCTCCGATACGGTGTCCCTAGCGTCATTCATAGAAACTCCATACTCAATCACCAGAAGTCCCTCCTTTGGGGAAATTGGAGAAGGTTCCTTACACACCACCGAAGAGGATCACGCTCAACAATGGATGTCAAGACAACATGAGGATCACACTCGGTCACTTCCAGGAACTAAACTCTTACACGAGAAAAAGAAGACGAATCCCCTGTCTTCTGGTGACCTCCATTACAAGAAGCCAAGCCATCGTAAACATCCATGTGGCACCGAGAACTCATCCCTGAGTTACCCTCGGCTCGTTTCAATCCACCAAAAAGATTGTTGAAATGAGCAAGGACCTAGTCCTTAGTCTGGGAGTGGAAAACCATTCCCACATGGTTAAAGGACAAGGAAGCCCCTCGCCCATCGACCAAGCAACTAGACGAAAGGGGGAATCTTGCGGTTATGTAGGTAAAATTCATGTTTGGAAGCGAAAAGTTCCAATCTAGCCTTCATGGATCACCAGTTGCCCCAATATCATGCACCAAATGGGGGGCAGTTTTGACCAAATGGTTCAGCCCAATGCCCCTACCAAGCATCGACTTTTCATTCCCAAAATGCCCATTGTTCTAATTCTATTATGACAATGACAGAGGGGTATTACCGTCCACCAAAGTGGAAGCCCAATTCATACTCAATCTCCTTCTCAAAGAATCGTTGCAGGTTTTCAAAATTGAAAGGGAAACCGGTACAGGAAGAGTGGTTTTATCATAATCCAAAACCACCCTTAAAACTAGCTTCTTATCGGAAAACCGCTTGTTCCGCCCCAAAAACTCCTTCTGAAGATTGTATTCCGTAGAAACCATGGTCTCATCCCAATGGCAACCTGATTGCTTAGCTCACCGTCCGAGACTTTCAACACCCTGGGGATTTGCCTGAGATCAGTTTTGACAATCAAGAGACAAGCCCATCTTAGATCTAGAGAGCTCATGTTCTCATCAATTTTACTCAGTCTACCACACTTCTTCACAATGGCTGAAAACACATCCTTTTTCCAAAGATGGAAAGGAAGGCGCTTTATACCACTAAGTGTCAACCTTTGATCCTAGAAGCGGAGACCACCTATGAAAAACAATGCAGCCTGGACAGACCATCCAAGATCCATGGGCATCCAACCACCATGATTCCTCCCAGCTAATACTAAGAATCAAGCCTCTGTCGAGAGCAAAAGGCTTCGTTCTTACCATTCTTCAGCAAAGAAGGGCTAAAGTGACCAGCTCATCTACCTCCTCCCACGAGATATTCACATCAAGTTTCTCAACACAAATTCCAAGGGCCCAATCCTTATGCCGATCCTTTCTTTTCCAAGCCTGGTTAAAGGTTCCAACCGGCTTCATACCTAGGTAGGCTGGAAAGTCCTGTGGGTGTTGCTTAAAAGGCTTATGTTGTTTGATGCCTTCCTCATCTAAAAACTCTGATTGAAGGACCTCAGCAAGATTATCCCAACCCAAGTCATTATGGTCCTCTAGGACAAGGATATGCCTACCTCTTCCATCCCTCGATGTTACTGAAATCTCCACAAATCTGCCGAGGACCAGGATATGCCTACCTCTTCCATCCCTCGATGTTACTGAAATCTCCACAAATCTGCCACAGTTATTTTGCTTATGTTGAAGAACCAACACCCTATCACTTTCATCCTTAGTTTTCACCAATCGGTCCATCTTTGGAAGATGACTGGTGAGGCGTAGATGCTCAATCAGCTACCTAACAGAAGATGGCTTGACTTCAATGAAGACAGAATAACCAGAACCCCCCTTTATAATTCTAACCAAATCCACTCGTCGTTTCTTGAACCACATCACTTCGAACGATTTTAGTTCAACCACGATAATCGCCATTGTTTCCACAAACTAGCAGCAAATTGTTCGAAAAGGAATTGCCATTATGAAAAACAAAATCACAATTTCAAACGGAAAACAAATTCTTTGTTGCAATTTGCCAATTCCCAACCCAAAATCCATTCTTTGTTGCTTATCTATTTTTTCCCTATATTAGTTGACCTACCCAAGTCATCCAAGTCACCAAAAACCAAATAAGTCAACCGGGTTGATCCCATTGTTTGCCAATTCTGGTTCACCTCATGGTGGCCAAGGGCCCATTTCCTAAGTTGAGCAATTTGGGCCATACTAGCCTGTACAAGAATCATAAGACAGGTGATAACATCTAACTTCATGATAGAGGGCTTGCCACATGACCATTTTCCAACTTATATCAAACTAGGTTCACCTACACACTGTGAAAACAATGCCCTCCTCAAATAGCTCTACTTCCATCATGACAACCAGGGTTCAAAAAATCAGCCGGATTGAGATCAGCCGACCCCAATCTCAAATCCTGGGTCGAATCAGCCGATCCGAACCAGCTTTTCATTTTTTAGCCTTTAACTTTGGATCAGCCACCAATCTAAACATGGATCGGATCGGGATCAGCCCTATCCAATCCCGATATTTTGATCCATGATGACAACAAAAAACAAAAAAAAAAATCCTCAAAAACCATAAATGTGATCCTGGTAATCCCAAACCCTAATGAAGAGAATTTGGTTCAACCTTGCTTAAGCATTGGGGGAAGGATAGATCTAAAGGAATGGAAGTTTTTGAGAATTCATTGACTATCAAGAGCTTAAGGATATTCCAATTTAAGGGGTTTTTTCATATAGGCAACTCTCATTCCAAAAGCAAATTAAATTGTTTTTTGGACTCAAGGGATTTTGAAGATTCCTACTCTCCATTAGAAGTCAAGTCTCTTCCAAAACCAACTCAGATCATATCCTTAATCCTTAGTAGTGGCTATGATGCAGAACGACTAACCACTTGCTATAAAAGCTTAAACTGATAAAGGGAGACAAATCAATCATTTTATCTCATAGCCCAGGCTAGGCCAAACCATCCTTGTGGGCCCCACTTCACATGGGTCTCTCACTTCACACAGGTCGCCCCTATCCCGAGTGTAACCCCATTTCACACGGGCTGCCACACTCAAGCCTAGTGTAAAAATGCCCATACATTAATTACCCCTGGTGATAAGTTTCGAATACATGATCTTTTGCTTTGATACCACTTTGACGTAGGACGACTAATCACTTGCTCTAAAATCTTGAACTAATAAAAAATTGGCAAATCAATCTCTTTTATCTCATAGCAAAAGCTAGGCTAAGCCCTCAACCAAACCTTCCTCGTGAACCTCCACTTCATAGGGGTCTCACTTCACATGAGTTGCCCATTTCACATGGGTCGCTCTCAAACCGAGTGTGCCCCCATTTCACAAACTGCCCCACCTAAGCCCAATGTGAAAATGCCCCTACCTTAGGTTACTTAGAGTTGGGTTAAAAACCTTTTAGATTTCAAAATGTGCAACTAAAGCACGAAGGATTTCAAGAGATGATAAGAAAGTGGTGGAATGGTTGAGATCTTGTATGAGGCCAAGTCTTAGATTTTAGTTAGAGTATTAAAGAGAATCTGGAGGTTTGGAACAAGGAAGTCTTCAAAATGGTTAAAACAAAAAAAAAAAGGAAGAGTTACTCTGGGGGGGGGGATTTTAGAGTAGAATAAAAAGAAAGATGTGGAGCTATCAAAGAGAAGGAGAGAAGTAGGTTAATGGGAGAGCTTGGGAAAGTGTTGGAATTGGAAGAAATAAAATAGCAGCTTTGAGGAGTCCAATAGCTAAAGGAAAGGGGACGACAATACGTAATTTTTCCACAGAATTGCCATTGGTAAAAGGGCATCAAATTTAATTATAAAACTTAGAGTCAGGGAGGAGTTGGTGAAAGATATGGAATCGATTAGAAGTAAATCTGTAGAATTTTTAGTATATTGTATAAAAAGGATTGGAATAGGAGGCTGGATGGTTTGAACTTTAACTTTATGAGAATCTCTAACTTTAACAAGCTGGTCTCAGAGACCGATTAAAGAGAACAAAGTCAAAAAGGTTGTTTGGAAATAAGAGATAAAACCCCAGGATTGATAAAGAGTTTTTTGAGAAAAAAATTAGATATTAAAAACTAAACAAATTAATTTCCACTTCAAATTTGATAAATTACGATCAACTCCACCTAGCCAAATTGCAATAAGACTCATCCAAAAGAATACCATATCCACAAATGGCTATCCAACTCACCCCTTGTACATCCACTTTACACAAGTTTAATCACAATCATCCATCTCCTTCTTACTATGTTTCTCTTGATTTCTCCAGGTTTTCTCGATGCAAACATCGTGGCTGAAGTGGATCCCATGTGATGTGTGGGTGGGACTCACATGTATAACAGCAAAGAAAGATCGTGTGGTGCATATTGAAGCAACATTATCTTAGTTTGAGTTAAATTTTAATTAGGATTTAATGTTAGACATTATCTTTTATTTCTTTTAAATTTATTTTAGAGTCTTTATATAGTTAAGAGTCTTCAGATCAAAGTTATAATCTCGTTTTTTCCTCTTTAAGCTATATTTTGAAGGGTCAAAACTCATCTATTTGGATTGATTTTGGTGTCATTTGAAATATTATTAAATTAGCTTTCCAACGAAACCAAGATCTTCAGAAGCCGATGTGATTTGAGAAAGTTATGGCCAAAAAATACTGGTAGGGTATCACTTAAACCGGGATTTAGTTATTGTACAGTTTTATTTTTCTAGAAAACTAGTTATAGTGGGATTTAGAAAGATTGGCATGAAAAGTCTATATATATATATATATGCTTGTAACCCACAATTTTAATGAATAAATGTTATTTTGATTAAAGATTTGTCTTCTTTGAAACCTATGGCTGATCAACCTGGGATGGGTTACTTTTTCATAGTGAAGATTCCATGGAACTCTAGGTAGGACTTCCTAGAGCTAGATCTTGACTGGTAGAGTCTTCCATTCCAAGAAGCCATGCAATCTCTTGTCTTTCTTTCTCTTCTCTTTCTCTTTCTCTTCAATTTTCTTTAATTTTTCCTATATTACTTGTTGTTCTTTAACTTTATTCTTGCTATCATTCTACATCCACTTCGGTATCATCTCTTTTGTGCTGCATCAAATCTTCTACTACCTCTATCACATAATTCAAGCATGATTCCTCTAATTTTCTCAAAAAGCAAAAGATTTAACAAATATTCAAAAGGCACTGTCCAATAAATACCAAGTAGTAAGTTCGATCTGCTCTTCAAGCAACCATTAGAAACACCAAAGGCAACATAGATTATATACAAATATATAATAAAAGGAAACCACAGAACCTAACATGGACTCTCTGTCAGTTATTCGACCTTACCTCTTCATAAAACCCAAACCCTAGGAATAGAAAGAAGAAATCATACACTTCAATAAGCACCACGATAGTCACTATAATCGTCCCTGGCAGCCAAGTCGCTCTCGACCCTGTCTGCAATCTTCTCCTCCTCGTACTTCAACCCTTCTTCCAAAGCAAGCCCTCCCAAAGCCCCCGCAACAGCTCCGACGGCCAAACCTGCACCCAACCCCACTTTACTTCCCTTCTGCTTCTGATCGTACGACGAGTAATCAACCGGCGCCGAGGGGCCACTCGGTCCACCATAACCAGAGGCCCGATCGTAGAATGGGCGGGGCGGAGGGGGCGGCTGAGAATAATAGCCGGAATAATAACCGGAATAGGGGTCGGAGTAGCTTCCGTACGGGTATTGAGTCGCCGGAGACGGGACAGGTGGCGGCGGGAGAGGGGAAGTATACGGAGAAGGAGAGTAACCCCTGTAGTCGCGAGCAGTAGGAGGAGGCGGGGCACTGGAGTAATAATAGCTGGGCGGAGGAGTAATATGGTAATCCGGCGCGGGCGGAGAAGGGCGTTCTCTGACGGCGAGCTTTATCCGGATCTTACCTTGGGGACGACCGGACGGACGGCGAAGCTCGAGGGATCTGATCGGGTTGGAATCGTCCGAGTCGACTAGATCTTTGAGAGGGAACCGGAGCGTTCCCACCAGGGGTTTGGGGGTTTCAGAGGGCTTGGAGTGGAAGATTTCGAGAGTGAGGAGGGATTCTTGGAGAGGAACGTTGATGGGGAAAGTGAATCGTTCGTTCCAAACGGGACGAGTTGATCCCGCGTCGTCGGGTTTGGTGGCGAGTCGGCGGTCGGGATCGAGCCAGAAGATGACGTAGGGTTTGAGGTCGCCGTGGCGCCAATTAACGTTCTTGAGGTGCTTAGCAGAGACGATGGTGATGTCGAGATCGAGAAGCTTTGATGGAGGACGAGAGGTGGCCATGGGTAACTGCTAATAAGCGCCGGGAGATAAGATGAAATTGAAGAAGTAGGTTAGGAATTGAGAAGGAGCGAAATGAAGACGATGGGGCGTAGCCGAGGCAGGTGGATATATAGGGGTGGTAGAATTATAATTCTACCCCTATCTTGATTTCGTCCCGCCAATAGAAAGATTATCTGGGTGATTATAGGGAGTGGATTGTCTCCAGCAAATGCTGGAGGAAAATATTCCCGCGATGTATTCTCATTTTAAAGGTAGTTATTGCTGAAGTTAACTCTTATGTTGAAAAAAAAAAAAAAAATCTCTGTTAACTTTTGACAAGTGTCAAATACGCTATAGATGCTACAGTGTTTTTCCTCCCATGGATGCTCATTTTGCTTTGTTTGCCACCTGTTGAATGATAACGGCAGAAACAGTATCATCGGGTCTCATTCCATTTAACAAGACAGGTGTCAATATAACAGAAATGCTAGAAGATATTCCTACAGTATCTACTAAAGATGATCAGGACCCATAAATTTATGATTGGGATCTCATGTATAAGCTAAAAAAAAAATATGTATAATCCATTTGGAACTTACAACTAACCATGTCTCTAGACGGAAATGGGTCTTCTTAAAAGCTTTTAAGTTGTAACTATTTGTAGCCACTTGGTCTATTGATTGCTGAACAAAATGCAGGACCCACGTCATGGGGAGAGGAAAATGTTGAGATTCACATCCTCTACGCCGGGGAAAAAGTGAGCCGCCACGAGCAGAGACATGAAGGGGGTGGTGAGGCTTGCAAAGAGTATATGGTTTCACCCCTTTTGTGTCTCAGCTCATGGTGGCTCATTTTTTCCTTGGTGCAGAAGATATGAGTCTCTAAGGGAGCATTGGATTAAGGAGACTAATAAACATCATATTTGTTGAGCAATGGCAAGTTTGAGCCAAGGACTCCTTGGCGTGAAGGAGTTGCTTTCCTTCTTCAACTTGGATAATGGTTATGGGATGTACTCTTCCCTTAAGTGGGTCTCACAAGAAAGAAATAAAAATCAAAAGAAACTCTCTCTATAACCTAAACTCACTCTATAATCTTCATACATGTGAGAGATGAGAGAGAAAAGAAAAGTGTTTTTCTCATTGCAAAATAACCTAAAAGAGTATAAAAAACAAGTTTTGTGAGGAAGAATTGGGCCATATTTAGGGACATTTCAAAGTGAGAAAATTAAACCTTTTTTTTTTTTGTGAGAGCTTGAGCAAGAAAGCTTTGTACATATTTCACTTTTTTATTAAAGAACCATGGATATATGCATCATGGCCGAATCATATAAAATATATGTCTTATGTGATCCTTGATTTCTTTTTTTGTGATAGTATTCTTTATTTTATTGATCTTGAATGGTTTAGACCCATATCTCATTGTGTGGAATATAAATGTTGTTTTCACTATACCAACAATTGGTATCAAAGTTTATGGTTCATATTGGGAGAACTAATAAGAAATCAATGAGTAACCAAAATTTATTCAAATGTTTTTTTCAAGAAAAAAAAAAAAAACAAGGGTTGATTCATGATGGTAATAAAAAGCTTTTATCAATCAATTCTCTTTGATGCATTTTGATAAAAATTGTACTCTCATTCTTTAAGAAATAAGGGCAAAGGATTTTTTTTAGTACAACAAGACTTATACAAGGTATAACAGATAAAAAAAGTAAGTTCAAAGAGATAGAAGATGATGATTGGCAATATATGAAGATGAAGGCAGTCAATACAATTTATTTATGTCTTGTGGATTTCGTGTTGTTTAGCGTTATAGATGAGGATTTGACCACAATTTTGTAGGAAAAGTTGGATAAACTTTACATGAGAAAATCTCACTAACAAGTTATATATAAAGCAGTAACTATATGGGCTACTGATGGCAAAGGCTACTAATCTATTGGAACACTTATATATGTTCAATCAACTCTTAAATCAACTACATCAAGTTGGTGTTTAGGTGAAGGAAGAAAATAAGGCAATTTTTCTTCTTATCCAAATTCCTAATTCATACAACTTAGTACCAATGTTATTGTTCAAAGAAGATGCAGAAAGCCTAGAGAATGTCACGTCATCGATCCTAATTGATGAGATTATAAGAAAACCAAATCGTAAAAAAGATCAAGATTTTGGATTAATTGTTTTGGAAGAAAATTACAAGGGAAAGTCATAGTTTCAAAATAGAAGGTCCAAATTCTTTTCCAAGTAAAATGACAAGGGTTAGTAAAATTATAACTCTACCCCTATCTTGATTTCATCCCGCCAATAGAAAGATTATCTAAGTGATTATCGGGAGTGGATTGTCTGTAACAAATGTTGGAGAAAAATGTTCCCACATCTCTGATGTATTCTCATTTTCAAGGTAACTGATAGTTGAAGTTAACTTTGTCAAGTTTTGATAGTATTATAGATGCTACAGTGTTTTCCTCCAGTGAATGCTGGGACAATCACCCACTCGCTCATTCATGATTCATTCATTCATTCATTTCCTACAACATCTTTGCTTTGTTTAGCACTTGAGCAGGTTATGGGCACTTTAGGTAGGGGTACCAAATCCTCTCTAAATATCATCAACAAGATAGGTGTCAATATAACAAAAAGGCTAGAACATATCCTTACAGTATTTTTTAAAGATGACCAGAATCCATAAAATTTATGATTGGGGATCTATTGTATAGGCCAACAAATGTATTAATGAATTTGGAGCCAATAACTAATCATGTGTCTTTTGCCAAATGATTAGTTGTACCAATTTTTGTTATAACCTTTTGTAGCATGAACAAAAATATTACAAAAAGACAAAAGCCCCATGTTAAAAGACAAAATATCCATGTTTTGTTCATGCTACAACAAATCTAAAACAAAAATTTCCACAACTAATCATTCCTCTTGTCTTTTTGATTATTAAAAAAAAACTAACCATTGGGGAGAGAAGCAAATATTCCCATGACCTCTCTATCAGGGAGCATTGTTGTTTTTTTTTTTTTTTTTTGGAAAATAATATGGAATACATTAAGAACAAGAAGCCCAATAGAGTACAGGCATCAAACATAAGAGAATCCTCCAACCAAAAAGGGGGGAGAAGGACTGAGATGAACAAGTTGAGGCAATATGGCCACAAACCGACTTGTTAACCAATCTCTTGACCCATAGGAAGGAAATTTCGTCAAACTTGCTAGTTAATATTCTACAATCATTGATAATACACTGAATCGACAAGGGGAAACACACCCCATTAGACTGAAGATAGGAAATAACTTTCTTATAGTCTCCTTCCAACCCTCCAGAATTTGGTGCATCCCCTTAACAAACACCTAAAGTCCTCTTACATGCAAGGGGACACATCATGTCAAAAAGTAAAAATCACCTCCCCAAAAAAGTGTAAATCACTTTTTCGACGTGATGTGTCTCCCCTGCATGCAGGAGGACCTTAGGTGTTTGTTAAGGGGGAGCACAAAATCATATCGTCTTCCAACACAAATGTTCTTTAGCCCTGAGGAATGGACTGTTAAAAGACCAAGACAAGCAACTTAGCTTTCTAAAATAAGAGTTGAATTGGATACACCCGGCTCTACCTAGGCATACAAAAAATGGTCTTTCTCTTTTTTTATTATAATTCCAATACCTGATACGGACTTCTCCATGAGACATCGCTCGAATTCAGCAAATTCCAAAAAGAGACATCAATCAATCTACTATCCTTTGGGGATCTAGGCAAAGAAAGGTTAAGAGTCTTTTGACTCTTACCTTGCTTCCTAATTCTTATGACAACCTGGTAACAATATTATTGTTCGAGAAAAATACAAAAAGCTTGGACGATGTCACATCATTACTTCTATTTGATGAGATTAAGAGGGGACCAAATCTTAAATGAGGTCAATATTTTTGGATTAATTGGTCGAGAGAAGAATCATAAAGAAAAGCCATTCGTGAGATGGTTTGGGAATAACAAGTCCAAATCCAAGTCCAGAAAAAATGACAAGATGTAGTAATGCCACTTCCACTATAAGGAATATGCCCACATTAAGAGGTATTGTCTGCAATGTATTGGAAGGAAGAAAGGTAACAATTTCAATACAATGATGGTTGATGAACATAAAGAATACATTTGAGATATTCCATAGTTTCCAAAGGCATTACACTTTTTTTCTCATGATGAGTGAAATTTAGAATCAAGTTGTCATATTCATATATGTAGGGTTGTCAATAAGGTCGGGTTGGGCTGGGCAAGGGTTAACCCGAGCCCAAATCTAAATATAAAAACACAACCTAAGCCCAGTTCTAGCTCGAATTCAACCCAAGCCCAGCCCAATGTAATTATTTGGGCATTGGGCTTTCAGGCAAGCCAAAATTATATGCATTTTATCTTATTTTTGAATTGTGTTCAGGCCAACCCGAAATTAACATCCCAATGTCTTATGTTTTATTGAATTGGGGCCAACCCAAATTACAAGACCTAGGATTAAAGAATGAAGCTTATCACCGTTATATTAAATCTAATCCAATGGTAGATATACATGTTGGTTTTAGTTCGTGTTTTGGGTTTGGCTTCTAGTTGGTTTTATATTATCTTCACTTTTGGCTAGGCAAGGCCCAAGTCTAGCCCAAAGATTATTTCGAGCCTAATGTTTGGACCTGAGCTTGGCTTAACCCGAAACTCAACTTGCTAAACCCACCCATTTTTTTGGCTGATCAAGTAGAACTTCAGGCTAGCCTGACCCAATCGATAGCCCAACATAAATGCTTTAGAAAAAAAAATATTTTAATACATTCAAAGAAAAAAAAAATACATGTGTTGGTTTTTTGGGTGATGGGTCAACTTATGACTTTATATGCATTGAGACAATGAAGATCAATATGTTTAATGAAATGGTTTATATTTTGAGTGGTGTGGCATATGTCCAAAAGATGTAAATGAATCTAATATCATCAGGCCAGTTAAATTCCATGGTTTGCAGGTATTCAACTATATATAGAAGCATGGAAATTATATGTGGCTATTTAATCCTAATGAAAGGAGAGAAGTATGATGGTTTGAATCATTTGATGGAGAATATAATAATTGATGGTATTCCTTTGACATTGATGGGGAGCTGGAAAAAAGGGTGCATAAAATAACAAGCATTTGTGCAAGGTCTCTTTTACAGTTAGAGCAAAAAACAAGTATCATAGGTTTTCTATTGGCAAACAACCATGAGTTCCTATGGTTAAAGATGATAAATTAAGGTCCCTCTTTATAGTTGAATATGTGAGTTGACTTTAAACAATTACACATGTGCATTGACCGTGTTATGATCATGTTTGATGAAGTCAAGACTGAATTGATTCAATAATGTGTATAACAATGGTTCTCCAAGGCTAATAGTTATTTACGATGATAACAAACAAGTTTGAGGTGGAGGTGCATTTAAAGTTTATATGGCATAGAGTTCATTAGAAATGACAAATGCAAGTTTGGTTTTGAAACATAGGCCAAGGTGGAATATAGTGCGCATGTCACAAGGTTTGTATCTTAACAAAGATACAAGTGGACCCAACATCAATAGGAATCTTCAAGGTGACTGTAAACATGCCCATGTGGAGATTATTGGATTTAACAAGTTTGAAGCAATGACTTCTTGACATGAATGAATTGGACAAGGGGTTATATGGAGTGTTCTCTCCTTAAGTGGGCCCCACAAGAAATTAAGAAAAAAAAATGAATCTCTTCATAATCTACATAAGTGTTAGGAAAGAGAGAAAATAATTAAGGATGATTTTCTCATTGCGATTTTTTTTCTTAGGGTGAGAGCTTTAGTAAATAGCTTTGTACATAAGTATTTTGGTTGAACCACATAAAATCCTCGTCTTGTGTGATTAATGATCTCTTTTGCTATGATATTTTTTTATTACATTGATCATGAGCAGTTTAGGTTTGTATCTTATTACATGGAACATCAAAGCTGTCTCTATTGCACCAATACATACCAATGATAATTTTTGTATTTATCTTAAGGTTATTGAAGCATTGGTGGAATTTTTTTTTACAATTATTTAAATAACAAAAACAAACATGTTTAAGTTCATTTACTCAAGTTGATTTAGTCTAATTAATCTCTTAGGTGGGGTTGATCCAATGCTGGTGGACCTTGATTCTTTTATAACGAGATACATCCAGCCATAAACCAATCTATGGGATTAAAGCGCAAGCCCCCTTTTTGTGTGTGTGTGTGTGTGTTTGTTTTTCGTTTTCTTTCAAAGAGATAAAAAGGCACTAGAGATATTCCAACAGGCTATCTTTGTCATTTGTCTTTAGTGCAATCAATGGGAGTTCAAATCCCTTGCGGCCAACTCATACAATAATATCTATAGAAAGCCATAATAAGGTTCATTGTGGTTAAGATGATTTTTTTTTTAATGAAAATTGTGTGATGACTTTGTGACTTGGGCCATTTATGTTAAAACTATGATACTTTACCCTCATGACTAGTGAGGATAACCCATCACACAACTAATGGGATTAGTCTAGTTAAAATATTAACTTCATTCATTTGGATGGTTTTTAACTAACAAAAATATTTTATGGAATTTATATTTTTCTCTCAATAAAAGATCCAATGTATGTTTTTTTTTTCCCGAAGGATTTGGTGCGCCCTCCTCTTAACAAAACTTCTTAGGTCCACCTGCATTTAGAGGCAGACACAACATCGAAAATTGAAAATACACCCCCTAGAAGGTGTAAATCATTTTTCAATGCTGAGAGTCCACCCCTGCATGTGGGTGGACCTTAGGTGTTTGTTAAGGGGGCACACCAAATCTGCACCAATTTCATTTGGGTTGCTTCTATGCTAAGAATGTATGATGTGAATCAAAGCGGATTTCCTGTAGCGGTTTTACTGTAGTGAGACTGAAGCACCAAGGCGCTAAATAACACGTGGGCAAAAAAAGTGAACCACCACAAAAAGTGTATCACTGCTGAGTGTTTTTCACTTTTTCCATCCGCGTGTCACCTGGTGCCCTGGTGCTACAGCCTTGCTATAGTAAAACCGCTACAGAAAATCTGCTTTGGTTATGAATCATTCTGTGCTTGGGTTCTACTTCTTTGCTAAGTAAATGGGATGGAATACCCAAATGCAAGAATAAGTTGTCTTTGAGAGTGGATCAGTCGTGCTGCTCGTTGTTGCCTTTTGCAATCCTTGCCAATCACTTCACTACATGGCAAAAAGCATTTTGATGATGTTTTGGTTAAAACGGTCTTGCTCACAGTTAGATAAATGATTTTTTATTTATTTATTATTGTTGTTATTTATTTTTGTGGCAAGGCTACTTGGACTTGCTACTGCCACACAGATGAGCCCGTACTACCACTAGCAGGAAGGGGCAAGCATCAATTCAATTTATTGGGGGAATTACCTGTGGCTCACCACGAGGTGTCATAGAGGATATGGCTCCTCTATTGGGGATGTGGTCAGGGGACTTGAAATCCCAACCTCTCCCTTAAAGAGACCATACCATAACCGTCTCAGCCAGAGATGATTGATAGCTAGATGAAAGATTAGCTGTCATTATTGGGCTACCACCTCAATGCAAAGTGGAAGATTCATGTGTTATCTAGATTTTTGTGCCCTCATATTGAATAACTTTGGCTGGATTCTTCTTCTTGAAGGCTGCTGTGGTGAAATATCCCATTCTTATTATGAAGGTAATTGATGTCGGCTTGTGGAGGTGGAACTATAATATAAATGATTCTAAGGCCATTGAAAACCATAAAAGGGGGTTTAGAGAGATTTCTTTACCCTTAAATCTAAGGAGTGTAAAAATTAAACAATGCGTGTTTTTTTATTAGGTCCTTGTAAAGGGAACTTATATTCGCACCTCACTTTTTTGTAAGCACAACTCCCCCTCTTTTTTCTTTTATACCCCCTCCCCTACCTAAAATACCCTTCCCTCTATCCCACACCACACCCCTCCGGCGGCAACCCACTCCCTCCGGTGATGACAGCGGCAACCCATCCCGTCCTTCTCTCTCTCCCTCTTCCTCTCTCCGGCACCCCCTCCTCCCGGGAGAGAAGGAGAGAGGAAGAGGGAGGGGTGGGGGCCGTCACCTTAGGGGCCGTTGCCTTTGCCAAAGGAGGTGGGTTGCCGCCGGAGGGGTAAGGGTGTGGGATAGAGGGAGGGGTATTTTGGGTAAAGGAGGGGGTATAAAAGGGGAAAAAAAAAAAAAGAAGAGGAGGAGGTGTGCTTACTAAAAAGTGAGGTGTGAATACAAGTTCCCCCTTCCAAAAAGAGGGTTAACACCTTTACAATAGCTAAACCCAAAGTTGCCACTGTAGTAGATTAAGACCCATGCTAAGCAAGGGCGTGGACAACCATATTAGCCTTTCTTCTAACAATAGAAAGGTCTATTGAATTGAAAAAAAACAAAAACAAAAGATTTACAGTCATTTATAATGATCTGAAGGGTAATAAGCAAATATCATCCTTAATGAAGGAAAAGAAGTTGGAAAAATCTCCTGCCAAAATAACAGAGGTGCATTCTTTTTTGGGGGATGCTTTTCACTTTTTGGCACTGATGTGTTGACCCTAATGTCATTCTTACTTTAGACACTCTGCTAGTTATCCTACCAAATCCGGAGCGCACAAAATGTGAGCTTTTTCCAAGGAGCGTTTTTGTATATTTCCCTAATAAATAAATAGGTTGCAAATTGTTTGGAAAAGGCTATTTTTGGTTGCCATTAGGGATTCATGCATACAAGTCGTAGGAGAACTCCATCAATCTTGGATTATTACGATTCTATTAGGATTGGCTGGCGGTTTAACGACATTGCGAGATGAGATTCAAGGATTCATGCAAATCCAAGGTCATTTATGGGTGTTGCTACAAACATGTATTACTTGATAAACTAGGCAACTTCATGGATTTAGTATCACCCATTAGATAGAAATCTGACTGACCTTTCAGTCGCCAATGCCCCCAGCTTGGGTGACTGCGGCATGTTCCTCTCAAGAAAGAGGGCAGGAGTCGAATCCTCCTGCGAAGTTTCGCTTATGCAATGTTGGCCGCTTTTCCCGTGACTTGTGCAAGTCCAGTTCTATGAAGGGAGCCGTATCCTCTAAATCCACATTTTTGGTGCTCCACTGGTACTCCAAGACGCAAAGGAGGTGGGGCCCATACATTTTTTCAAAAAGTGTATGGTCTCCAGCTCCTTTATGGGTAGATTCTGTCTGGTTTGTTTCTCATTAAGTGTTCCAAAGTTCCCAAGTTCATGTGAGGTAACATGGATCTAGAAGACTTGTCTGAAAAACTTTTCACATAATTTTGGTAAAACATTTCTTACAGTTTACATCATTCAAGTTGGTATTTTTATTAAACATGGATGCTTTTTATGCTACATTTCGTAATCTTGTTTAATATATAGTCTTGAAATTAAGGTCAAACCTGATGAATATACAGTTAACGCAGTAAAACATTAGATAAGTTTCTAAGAATTATATGCTTCAAAAGATTAGAAATTATACATAATAGTACAATGATTGAGGTTATTCAAGTGCAAGAACAAAATTTATGAATACACCAACTTGACTTATTTACCTTTGATAGTCTACTAAAATTTATAGGAACCACTGTTATTCCACTTTGATGGGAACTGGGAACCACTAGGAGCTGAGAACCAACCTGCAATCATGTTTATATGTCTGTTTTCTTTAATTTTTTATTTGTTGTTAAAAGTGAACCTCTTTGTAATGGAAATTTCCGCACTTTGCACCTTATTTAGTGAACAAGGGATAATTAACTTGGGCTGAAATGGATTGCTAGAAATGTTGGCACACTAGGGCTATCGATTGGGCTGGGCCTGGTCAGCTCAAACTACGTCCAAGGTAGTCAGCTCAAACTAAGCCCATTTTAAAATGACGGGCCTCGGGCTGAGTTCAGACTGTCCGAACTTAAAACTCATTAAATTTGGGCTGATTTTGGACCAATAGTTGAAATGTACATATATTACATGTGACTTGTTGATCAGTTGATACACGTGTGTGTGTGTGTGTGTGTGTATAATAACATTGAACTATTTGATGATTACAAATTTTTGAACATACAAATCCAATATCCTTACCAAAAAGAAAAATAAAAATAAACTTTATTTGTATACTAATTCAGGCCGGACCGATCCCAGCTGAAATTGAGCCTGCCCGAATTCTTTCAAGCCCATGTTCTGGACCCAAACTCAACCCATAAATATAGTATAGAAGTTGTACTATATTAATTTTTATTCATTTTTTTAATGATTTTAATGATTCTTAACATATATCATTATTACTTGTGATTTTCTATTTTATTTTTTACCAAAAGTAGAATCATAAGAAGTGATCCAATTTCATTGGACCTGAGTCATCTTCCAGAAACAAAAGGAAAACTGCTAGGCATGCTCCATGTTCACCTTTTACCCATTAGAAACCCAGAGTTCCAAAAGAACAGCAAGTACTACTGTGATAGTCTTATTACTGCAAGTAGAAAAGATGGTTACCAAGAACAATTGCTTTCTCTTCTTCCCTTTCTCTTGGAAGACTGGGAAGGTCTCACCAGCATCTAAGGGAAGGCAAAATTTGTCTGATAAAATGACAGGGAAACAACACAACAGAGGAACCAGATGTTTTTAGGAACACTTTAACACATTATCATCATTGCAGTAACACCACTCTGGTTTTACACTCAAATCAAGGTGATGGTTTAATATATCAACCGATTCATGAGAAGTCAGCCATTTTAATTGGATCTTTTGGAGTATAGGACAAGAAAAAACCTGATGAGATCTTATAAATATCACAAAATTTTAATCATTCAAAATTTTCTTTTCATCACCTTCTTCATGTCCTATCTAGGGTTCCACACATATCATGCATTGGTGGTTACATTTTTAAAAGTTCTGGTGATATTATGATCCATGCGAGGATGAGATTTTCATCCTCTATGGGCCTAGAAACAACATGTAATAAAAACATAGGCAACCTGAACAGCCTTCAGTTCATTTTTTTTAACGTTATTTGACCAAAACTGACAACATTAAGTTGTAATTTCATCCTCACATTAGTCATAATATCACTTACCTTATGAAGACGATAACAGTTTTTTTTTTTTTTTTTTTTTTTGGGGGGGGGGGGGGG
>JAOXJP010000003.1:10878398-10899445 GCA_025762735.1 Platanus orientalis | reverse complement strand
ATGCACCTGGAGCCCCATGAATGGTGGCTCCAAGCCGGCGCAAATCTTCACGTTGCAGAGGATATCGCCCCCTTTAGTTGGTGTACCGTTACTTTACAGACCGTAACTCACCTTTGAACTAATACGGTTCCTCATCTCTTAAAGCTCGGAAAAAAAGTTAGAAAGTTGTTTCTTGAAAGGCTATGGCTGTGATTGGCAGTCACCTGTAATTCAATCCTTTTATTTCAAATTCCTAAGGTATTTGTATCCATAAGGTCATGGTTCAAAATGAACTCATTCAGATTTATACTTGATAACATCTATCATTTCATTTTTGAAAAAAACCTACGATGACTTCATTTCTAATTTTAGTTAACAAATCAATATAAATCTGAATGATAGTTAATTTTGAACCATCACCTTATGTGGCTACATTTGCCTTGGGAATTTACAATGAAATGATTACATTACAGGTGGTGGCCAAACAGGCCTTACGACATGAGGAAACCACAAATTACTTAGCAATTACAATTTGATTAAGAGTGTTGACCACCCAAAAATGTGGATGAGAGAGATAAATGGTGAACTCATGACTTGATGAAACTCTAACTTTCTTCAATATACACCAAAACTCACATAAAGAAATGAGAGAGAGATCATGGTAATTATTCATCTATCTGTTGGTGAACAATGGAAACATGAAATCAGTCAGGCTGGACCCATAGTGGGTTTAAAAGATTGCATATCAAGTTGAATTCAAGACACCAACATAATCGTTACCTTTCTATAATTTAACCCACTCCAGCTTTTGTGCACTCAAACTCTGTATATAATGCATGTGTATGGATAAGGGAGTTGACACATCAGCACCAAAAAGTGATAAGCACGCCCCCAAAAAGTGTAAATCACTTTTCGGTCCATTCTTGGTCCGTGCACATGCATTGTGTACAAAAACCGAGCTCAATTTAACCTCTCTCTCTCTCTCTCTCTCATCATTTTCTCTTTTAGGGCCCAATCATTGCTTTGGTGCAATGGTAGATCTTTGAACTGTTTGGTTGAGTCCGATGAGCATGGAACCAACACTGGGTAATAACTATTTCATCATTTCCTCTCATATGTTTAATACCAAATTTTTAATGACAATAAAATTTCACTCAAGATGCTTTTTAAAATAATTTCCAAAAATTAAATCTTAAGCTCTCTCTTCCACATGTATATCCTACGGTTCTTTTAATTTTCATAACACCCCTAATAAATGAGAGAATACTAATTTCCAACTTTTTAGAAACTTTTTTTATTGAATGCAGTTCTCACTAAAACGCATTTTAAAATCCCTAATTTTTTTTTTTTTTTTTTAAATCTCCTTATTAACTGTTTTCAAGATATTGAATTTGGTGTGAGATCTCTCCATCCATCCTAGAGCTGATTCGAACCCCAGGTCAAATATATGGCGGGGCCAAGGAATCGGTCGGAAAGACATCGAGCTGCAACCAATTAATGCATGACACTATGATAGAAAAGGGTGTCTTGGTAAATGCCGAAGGTCATAGGATGTATTATGATAAACACATAGAAGATAACTATACTCTATTTATTAAAATACTCTTCCTAAGCTGTTAAATTTGTACTAGGGTGATATGTATCACTAGCTGGAGATGGCTCGAGCCGCTCCGGTGAACACCGGACATTTTTTTCCGTCTGCCGCCCACAGCCTGGGTGAGTTCTTCTTCCTCCTCCTCCTCTTCTTCTTCTTCCTCTCTCTCTCTCCTAATCTTCACAGTGGGTTGGTGGAGAGCATGGATTCGCTTAATCCATCGGTGCCATTCGTCGTCACCATTCTTCTCCACCGATCCTGATGGCGAGTCGCCACTGCCAAAGCTTTTTGTCTCTGTATTCCTTTCCCTTTCTCTTCTTCTCTATCCGTCGGTTAGGTTTTCTTATATCAAATGAAAACCTTTGGCTCGTGGTTCAGAAGGTCAAGTTGTAGTAACTAATTGAAGCATATATCAAATGAAAGATGACACATAATAAAGTACTTATAGGTAATTTTTTGGGTACAACAATAACAACAACAACAACAGCTTTATCCCAACTATTTGGGGTTGGTTACACGAATCCTTTTTTGCCATTCCACTCTATTAAGGGCCATATCTGCTGTTAAATTACAAGTTGTCATGTCCCTCCTTATTACCTCTACCCAACTCAATTTTGGCTTTCCTCTAATTCTTCTAGTACCTTCAACTTGTATTATCTCGCTTTATCTCACTGGTGCAGTTATTGGTCTTCATTGCATATGCCAAAACCATTTCAATTGACGAACAATAATTTTCTAAGTGATATTGAAAATTATTTTCTTACTTCACTGGTTTGGAAGTTCGCATGCTGTGAGACTTTAAATTTCTATGTAATTGAAGGGCACATATATCCCACAATCAAGCAACAGATTGGACTGGGGAGTTTTGTACAACTCAAAAAGAGTGACAACAAGAGCAAAAAGCTGATTGATATGCTCTCCACTACTAGCAGAATGCTCAACAACCTTTGGATTACAAATGGCAGCATGGTAGGGGTCAAAAGGTTGATTGTGGAAGGTGATTCAGAGATAAGCACACTAAAATGATCCATGGTAGATTTGCTCAAATGAAATTAGGTATTTGGTTAGGATTGTAGAATCGGAGTATTGATTCTGATTCTAGATTCTCACTTCAGATTCTAGAATTGGATTGTTAAACTCCAGAATCCCATTTGGTTATCTGCTTTTGGAAGCTGATTTTACATAGTATTTCAACCAGCACATAATCAGTAGAATCAGTTTGAAAAGTGATTCTGATTATGTATAATCAAATTTTAGAATTTGAACAAAACACCTCAAATATGGCCTGCATCGTTGATCATGATCAAGAATCGAATTCTAGAATCCAAAACATTGTTGATTGCAAACATATAATTTGAATTTGAATTTTTTTTTTTATGGTAATAGAAAATATAAATCAAGAACAGGACAAACCCGGAGCAGGGGAGGGGGACACATGCCAGCTCATAGAAGATAAGGCCTAGGGGCCATGAGACACAACAAGGTAGGCGCCCTGATTACAATCTCTCCTAAGTCCTAACCCAAGAAAAATGAGATATCATCAAAAAGAGTGGCCAAGGCCTTAACAATCCCGACTAAAACATTTAGTCTCCCAGGGGCACCCGGAAATGTCAATTACCTTCCAACACACTAAAGCCTTGAAACCCAAGGCATGGGATTGATTGTCTAAGTTCAGTGACATGGACAATAAATCCATCAATTTGGCTACTGAAAATAATAGAAGAGAAGCAAATATCCAGAAAATAACTCAATGTACTAGAAGTTATTTTATCTATGAGGTTGTTTTCGTTTACCAAAAATAAAGAAAAAAAAAATAGAGAAAAAGAAAAGGGGCAAATATCCAGAATTACTCCCATGCCTAATTCGATGGACTGAGTTAATTAATAATCAAATTCCTAACAGACGGGTCCGATTTCGAAAGGGATCCTGCCAACCATCTGAGAGCAATCACACATGTTCGTTTGGCTGTGTAATGTGGATTGCAATCTAAAAGCTTATAGCACATTCCACGTCAATTGATGCCTTCCTAAAGCAATTTCCTAAAGGCTGGGTCTATTTGACAAAAATGTGCCACAAAAGTAACAAACATCCAAGAGAAAAATCAATTTTCCTAACCATTTCAGTCGAAAGTTGGAAGAGAATGGGAGAAAAACTTTAACAAAACCAAAAAACCCTGGATAAGGATCGAAAGTTGTTAAATCTCATAAAACAAATGAGAAACAACTTGACTCAATCAAGATATGCCGGAAAATGAAGTGATTTTTCTAGTGACAAACAAACACCACTTATAAAAATTTAGAAAATTGCAAAAAGAAATTTAAATTTTCTTATCAAACTGAATTCATAATTTCTACCAAAAAAATGACATCGTTTACAAGAAAATTTTGGATTCCTTCCCAACCTTTACCCTTTTTTTTTTTTTTTTTGTAAATTAAACAAACCCCGAGGTCATGGGAACTGCCAGACAAACAATTTGACTCGTTTCGTAATCTGCTGCCATGGTTCTAAAATACAATGGAATGGCAGCCAAACCCAAAATTGTCGCATGATAATTAAGATAGGGACCCCTGCAGCATGTGCACAGAGATAATCACTTTCACCCCAATCACAGGACGAGAATGATGTGACATCCCAAAAAGTGAGTTGATTCCCCCCTTGTGTGGCCTTGAGTGTCTCACAAGGGGGTGGCGTAGAGGATTTCAGGCCGGAAGAGAATGAGTGTCCCTGCAAACCAACACCCAGACAGACAAACTCACACCAGTTTTTGCAGGGCTTACCAAAACATTTTCCACATGCGATAATCCATGCCCCCGAAGACCTTTCAAAGATCTGGACAATCGTAATCCCTGCCTCAATGAATCAGTCCTAAACTAATTTAGCTTTCAAATAAGAAATATGGATCACCAGACTTCTGTGATTCAACTATTACTTTCTTCTGCAACCATAGCCTTTAGAATAACCATGAAATGATCCCAGACTTAATGCCATAGAAGCATGTAACCAGTGCACCCCTGTTGTGAGCAGAAGGAATTTCATCTCTCTAATCATAGTGGACACTATCTCCATGAAAATCCTTTTGTTTGGTATGGGCGTCTGAATCTACCGTGACTTCCATATTTTTTTTTGTTCTCAGTCACTACATAATATGCCCAACACATGTTTAACTCTAAACGTTGCTAGCACATTTATTCATATAGTTTATCATCCATTCACCACAATCACATATCAGAAAACATAACTGGAATATAAAACGAATGAAAACTGCAATTAAACTTAGTTTCAAGATTTCCATAGTTTAAGCTTCTTCTCTGAAATACAAAATATAAAAGAACTACCAAAAAAGGGGACAAAAAAGAAGTGCTCTGAAAACATACTCTAAACACGACACAAGCCACTTCTATATACCTGATGATAACTCTTAATAAATCATTAATCATTTGTCAAATTGGTGCCTCATTTCTTGCTTTTCTTTGCTCCTCCCCTACAAGAGAGAACACATCCATTAGTCAAAACTTGTCCTTGCCTTTGCAAATTTCAGGTAAAAGGGTGAAATACGTGTCTGAAAATTTTCTTACTCGGTTGCTTGAGGTGCAGCTGCAGGTGCTGGTGGCGCCCGCTCTCCAGGTCCCTGTGCAAGTTGAGTAAACATGACAAAATAAGAGATGAAATTTAGATGATATAAATAATAATTAAAATCTTGATCCTTCATACAGCTCTGCTCTCTTCCAAAAAAATTCGCAAAATAAGAACAGGGGTAATTCAACAAGCACACAGTAAAGTAAGATATGCCAATACAACTTCTTTCAGCATTAACTTCAATCAAGTACTATCCTCAATTTTGCCGATCACAATTTTATTATAAGCTTTGAACAAACTGAAATGTTTCTATGTGTAAAATCCAAATAGCATTGCCAGTAGAATGGTATTACAAGATATTATTTATGTCCAGTTGCTCCCAATTATCCTAGAATCATGTTCTGAAGTCAGAAAAAGGTGTTCATGGTACAACTTGAAATAGAAGAATTGTTAGGACTTTGTCTCACCTGGGCCAAACGCTCCTCCCTTCTAGCAAACTTTCTCTCCCTGCTTGCTTTGTTCTTAGCCCGCTTAGCCTCAAATTGGTCTGACAGAGTCTTCTCTCTTGCTTTCTCAGCCTTTGATTTGTGGATGCTCTCCATCAAGACACGCTTGTTCTTGAAGACATTACCCTTCACCTTCATGTACATGTCGTGATACATGTGCTTGTCAATCTTCTTAGATTCCCTATACTTGCGGAGCAAGCGCCTCAGCACACGCATCCTCCTCATCCAGAGAATCTTTGTAGGCAGCCTTGCCTCCCTTGTACCCTTGCGTTTACCTGTGAAATTACAGAACAGTCTAAATGCCCAACCAATTTGCCACTACACAGACTAAAAGTGTTAAACAGGAAGTTAAAAAAAGACTGTTCTATTTTCAACTCCATTTTAGGCCCTCGTGGGTCAAAATGCCAGGTGGTAGATTAAGTAAAAAAAATTATCCCAGCCATCCAACTTAAAATGACCCCGCCTTTCTCTTTCTACAGCATTGTGACTTGTCCAACTGAGCTTTATCAGAGCCAAGTATTGACACTTTTTACTATAATGACCAAAAGCACCTTATTTATTTCTACAAAAGTAATTCATTTACCAACCATCCCTTATCTAAATGAAATTGAGTACTCATCAACATCAGCAATTCTACTCATTGGAAGAATTAATAGAACCTATGATATTACTTGAACCAATATGTTTTCAATTCTCATAATATAACATACCATAGCCAGAGTGACGTCCCTTTCTCTTGGCCTCCTTCATTCGGCGTGCACGGGATCGAGAGTGAATCTTGGTTGGTTTCCTGATGATGAAACCATCCTTCACCAGCTTTCGCACGTTTTGCCCTGCAGTTGAAAATCACAGACAAAGCCGTTATTAATGAACACAAACAAGACTCCAACAGCAAGAAATTCTGGCTCAGTTTTTCCACTAGAGGTCCGATAGTAGAAAAATACAGCTACCAAGAAATATAAAGAAGTAAACAGTAACGGACCAAAGACAAAAACCAAGGCATCGAAAATACATTCACATTTTCTCTTTTTTAAAAAACTGGTTTGTAAGAGAGGGAAACATGTTCACCATTGATTGTATGTACACACCCAAGAGGGTTACACCTTAGGAAGTTTGTCAGCTCACAGAGTCAGAGAAGAGAGGACTAATATTTCAATCTTCTCCCAATTTTCCTAAAATCTTTTCCAATCATATAATTTTTTAGATAGCTTACTCACTAGACTATCGAATTCTTTAACAGAATTCATTTCCAATTTGTAGCGAATTTTTGAATCAAAATCACACTACCCCGATAAACCCACAACTTAAACCCTGGAAACAAGAAAGGCTTACAATACTTGAATGATAACAAAAGCGGTTATTTCAAATTTCACCTGAACTGCTTGACCTGATTCGACTTAACACTAGAAACACAGCACTAGGCCTAAAGGCCAAAAACCCGGAGCAAAAATAAATAAATAGGCAAAGATTTATCACCTAAAGGTAATGGACGAGAGGAATTGAAGGCACATGTAACAAAACCACATACTCTGAGCATCTTTCAACTAGTTGATAATATTGAAGAGCCATTACAAATAGAGAGGGCAGTAAATTAACTTATCTAAATCACTCCATGCCTTCTTATTCAGTTCATCCATCGATTCGTATGGTCGTATTAATAACATGTAATCAAATTATACGAAAAAAAAAATTTGCAATACCCACCGGTTTGTATATCTCGATCTAGCAGAAACTGATTTTTTTTTTAATTTGAAGAAATGGAATCGAAAGTACAGATTTTTATCATTGCAAGACAATATTTCGTTATCGTAAAATCGAAACAGAACCCTTGATTCAGATTAGATAACCCAACATGAAGAAGGGAATAAACCGATCAAAAAGAGAGAGAGAGATCAGAGGGAGGGCCATACTGGAGTTGGCCATGGAGATTTCGCTGACTTCATTGGGGTCGAGCCAGACCTTCCCCCTCCCACACTTGAGAACGCTAGCGGCAAGCCGCTTCTGAAGCTTCAACGAGACCATCGCGTCTCCCTATCGCTGCTGCAGACTAGAAGGAGCCGAAATGGGTGGAAGGTATCCTTTTATAGTGAATGAATAGCTAGGGTTAGGGCTAACGGAGAATTATGTGAACTTGGATCTTGTCTTGTGAGGTTAAGGTTTGAGGCCTTGTTTGGACGCAAGAAATAGAGAAATGCACCTGATATGAAATTGGCCCACTTGGGCCCATCCCCTCTTGTAGGAATCCAAACCCTTAAACAGATTGATTAAGAAATACCAACTCCAAAATTTTTAGAGCTAATTTTACAAGAAATAAAGAGAAGAATGAAAAGAAGTCTTCTAAAATTCAAAATAATCTTTGTTTATCAATATACATTCTAATTACATGCCAAACCTTTCCACCCCCCTTATATATAAAAATACACTAAAGAAACCAGGATTCCAAAATAACATGAATCCTAAACCACGAACAAACTCTTAAATCAAATTTGCTAAAACCAATTAAAGAAGCATAACTAACTTGATTTTATATCTAATAGGATCTGTTGCACCCAAAGCACACTATCCCCATGTCCCTATATATAAAAGGTGAAGATTAAAACTGTAAAGCAGTTTTTAAATGAAAAAAAAAAAAAAAAAAGGTACTCATATAATAGGGTTTATAAAATTAAAACCATAAAAAGAGTATGCTAATGAGCATTTGCTCCCTATTAAACAGGGGCACCAAATTCAAAAAACCATCGCATGTCTGCTTGTGGTATGGGGAAATGAGGGAACATACTGTTTTGGGTGCAACAGATAGTTTTCCATGGTTAAATTTAGAGGTGGCAATGTTTGACATGACCCGTGAACTCGACATGACCCAACACGAAAATTGGCGGCTTTGGGTTTAGTGTAATCGTGTTTCTTGTCAAATCGGGTCAACCGTTTTTGACACAATTAATAAATGGGTAAAATCCGTATTGACCTACTTAACCCAAATTGATATGATTAAATTAATCGGATTAACCCGCTATAACCTGACCTATTTAACCCATATAGTTAAATTATTATTTTATCTCATTTAAAATTAGATTTTAAGCAAAAAAATTAATATTAAAGGTTATTTACATAAATTGATATATAAGCAAAGAATCAAATGCCCTAACAGTGTATCGTTCATCCCAAATTCTATTATTAATATGTATTTTTGATTTTTTGGAATATTTTTGTTGAATGTGAAACATTTTAGTTTTAATCCAATGTTAATTTATTATAATGATATCATCATATCAATCAATTAATTTTCAGATCAAATTGGCCGATATGAGTCATATGACCCCTTTTTTTGGGTTGGATATTCGAGTCAACCCGACATAACCCATTTATTAAATCGGTTGAGATGGATCATGTTCGTGTCAGCCCATCATTACCTGTTTATTAAACTGGTTGAGATGGGTCATGTCCGTGTCAACCCATCATGACTTGTTTATTAAACGGGTTACTCGTGTCATGTTGTGTTACCTGTTTAAAAAACAGGTCGTGTTAGGATTGAGGGCTTTTGACACAATTAATAAACGGGTCGTGTTCGGGTTGACTCATTTAGTGTTATATCCTTCACTTGACACGACACAAACCCAACCTGTCAACACGAATTGCCACCCCTAGTTAAATTCTTATCTATCCTTAATAAGAAAGAAAAAAAAAACCTAAGGATTTGGTAGGACTGATAAAAGTCAACCTAAGATAAGACTAATTTAGGGGCTGACACATCACCACCAAAAAGTGAATAGCATCTCCCAAAAGTGTAAATCATTTTTTCGGCCTTGATGTGTTGGCCCCTAATGTTAATCTTACCTTAGGCAGACTTTTATCAATCCTACAAAATCCTACCTCATAAAAAGATGTTCTTTACACAAACAGATTCTCTTTGCCTCGGATTTGGTGTGCTCCCTAATGAATGACTAAGGTCTGACCTGCATCAGGGGTGAGCAGATCAGCGTCAAAAAAGTGATTTACACTTTTTGGAGGATGCTTTTCACTTTTCGGTGCTAGACAGACCTTAGTCCTTTGTTAAGGGGTTGTATCAAATCCTGAGGGATTCTCTTGTTTCTTTGCACACACACAAAACACCCCCCTTTAAAAAAATATCTTGGATATTTGATTGCTGCTTATTTTGCTTGTGATACATTTTATTTTAGGAACGTTTAGATAACAGGGCCTAATGACCCAAATATGGGCTTGGGACTCTAAAAATTCGGTATGTGTCATGTTTAGAGGTTTTGGATCAAACCAACTACTGGGTTCCATCAAAAGATTGCCAAAAAACGTCGAGCGTGGTTCGGAAGGGCTGATGTCAAGCCCGGCCTAGTCCAACTGAATTGGCATGGCTTTGCAGGTCTAAACCTATCTCAGCCCAAGTGATGTACGAAAGCCAAAGTGCAGAGGAGAGTCACTCTAATGTAAGAGGAGAGCAGAAGGCGTCAAGTGAAGCCACAAGAGGCACTGGGAAATACAATCAAGATAGCGCACATTGGTGCATTAGGAACTCACAAAGCAAGATCTACATGTGTCGTCGAGAGGAATACTAGCATATGAATACAGATACCCAATTGGCATCACCGTTCGAGGTGGTAGAAGGAAACATGAAGAGATAGGGATCTTATATTTTCATGGAAACCTGATTGGCATCACTCGTAGAAATAGAAGAAGGAATCATGGAGAGATACGTGCTTAATTGGCATCACTTATGGAAGTGGGAGATAAACAAGAAGATTAATAATAATAATAATAAGACAAGAGGAAAAGAAAATGTAGAGATGGTGGCGGAATCACATAGGGACAACTACCCCCCTCAAATTCCCAAAGTCTTGTAGTGTTTATGATGTATTATAAGCTAACACGTGTTGTGTTGGGGGGTAAAATGGTCCAAAAAAGTGTTCAATTGAAAAAATAGGTGGTCAAAAATAGACACCAAACTAAAAAATCCATCATGTGTCCAGTGACAGAGCCACGTTGGGGCAAGGGAGGGTCTGCCCCCCTCAAATTCCCAAAGTCTTGTAGTGTCTATGATGTATCATAAGTTGACATGTGTTGTGTTGAGGATAAAATCATCCAAAAAAGTGTTCAATTGAAAATAATTAGGTGGTCAAAAGCATATACCAAATTATAATATATCATATGTCAATCAATGGCACGCCTACAAGGTTTGTGTCAACACTAATTATCATTCTTCTTCTATATTGCTTAACCATCACTTGTTTTCAATAATATAAATAAAAAATATATTTTTTCTCCACTAAACCAAGGTTTCTCCCAATCTATCTTATTTTCCATTTATTTTATTTTACTTTTATTTTTTTGGAAGAATGATTATTTGTGTTGATATGTTTTGTCCAAGATTTGGTGTCCAAGATAGTGGAAATGAAATGTGGAGGAAATAGGTGAAAATTTGAAATATCTTTTAACCTACCCAAAATCTTGCCCATTTTCTTCCATGTGTTGTTCCACGGTCCAGAACACCAAAATCCTGAATAGAACATTCGTTTTATTCTTTCCATTAATGAAAGTCGATTTGTTTTCCTTGTCAAATACATAATACAACCTAAATTCATAATAGAACTTATCAGATTGGACACAAAAACAAATTAAAGACCAAAGAGAATCAAAGATCCAAATGCGACAACTCTTTGATAATGGATTGGAATGTTGATCGATCATATGAACAATCATGGACAAACATTATAGTTAGATTTGAATACGAGAACGGGAACAAATAGAATATTTAAAATGATGTTTTCAAACGGAAACTATCTATGGCAAGGTGATGGACGAAGGGTTCACATAATCTCCAATTTGAATGGATTAGTAACACACTAATTTTTGCCAAGGAAGTGACACTATTTGACAAAGGGTGTATTAATAAATACACATGTACATATTTATTGTGCATTTACAATAATACCCACATATAACTCATATATTTTAGTCAATACAATTTTGAATCCTTTCCAATTTGAATAGATAGAAGTGCATGAAATGTGGCCTAATGAAGGTGTTTGCATTAATATATATGGGTCAAAGGAGGGTATTACGATAAATATGCAATAAATAAGTAGTATTTATTATAATGTACCCTTTGTCAGGCATTGATCATATCCCAAGTAGAGACTAGTGTGGTATTTGTCCAATCAGATTGGAGATGATGTGAACTCGGTCAATACACCCTTCGTCATGCATCATGTCACCCTCTGATTGGTATCAGCATGATATGCACTAGATAGTACTAGCATAATATCAGTCCATTTAGACTGAAGATGAGTCAAACCCATGGACAAGGGCAGATCCTCTATGCAGGACATGGAAGTAGGCAGGACAATTTGTGTTAGTGGGTTGGGTGTCGTGTTGAGTTAAGGGTATACGATTATATGAATCAACTCGAACATAACCCATTATTAATCATTTTGAGTTAAGGGTATACGTGCTGTAGAAACCAAAAGTGCGCAAATGTCCAGTTACATGACATTTGCCACACCTATAGTGAGCGAATTAATAAAGAAAGCCTCATTTGCTCATAGCAAGAAGAAAGCCTGCTACTCTATGAAATATGTACATTTGCCACTAAAAAGTGTGCGAATACACTATTCATATTCGCATATTGCAGAAACCAGAAACTGAAATTCGAACTTATCTTCTTCCATAGTGGTTGTTTTGAATAGCCATGACTCTCATGAGTTCCCTAATCACTCAGGAGACTGAAAGAGGTGCATTTTTGCATAGAAGAAGCACCTATATGCTCATGATAAGGATTGAAGAATCTCACTCTAATGTGGAAGCCATAAATGAGATAGAGTTCTTCCTCCATAAAGACTCTTCTCTAACTCGTTTTTGCACCTATAAATACCTTCAAGGCTGCACAAAATAGGGGATTAGAAACTCTCTCATAAGCCAAAACTTTCAAGTAAACACTACCATCGAGAATCGGGTAAACTCTACTTCTCCACCTCTTTCAAAGTTTAACAAGTCACTCTCCTTCAAAAGAGGGCAGCAAGTCCATTACACCTTTGCAATCTCTCTAAGAAAGATAGTATATGGAGTTTAATGTTAACATCGGTTATGACAAGGTAAACTTATTTGTACTTGAGCAACAAAACTTGTAACCATATTCATTGATAAAAGAGATCTTCTCCTCTTTTCTTCTCTTATTTATTTTATGTAACTTCTTCTTCATCATACAAGTTGAAAAACTTAATGTTAATCAGAGGTTGATGTGTTGAACAACAGTAAATAAACAAGTCTCTCCTGCTTGGAGTATTAGTCTCCACCCATAAAATAATAAGCTAGTCCCTTAAATGGCTAGATTATTTGTTCAACAAATTTCGCCTCATACACAGCTCGAAATTTGGTGTTACACATGGGAGATAATTGGATGAATGATTGTTTAATCACTTATATCAAGAAAGATGTTTTTAATAACATCAATAATAAGATCATCAAACTCTTTCAAAACATGAGGCCTTGTTGTGAACAATTGCCACTGTAATTGTACATGGATTTTTAGTGAACAATTATTTTTTGTAAATGAATGGTACATAATCGTAAATGAATTTTTAATGAAAATCATTTCTTTGAGTAAATGATATATAGTTTAGTATATTTATACATTTTTTAAACTATATTTTTTTACTTGGCCCCCTCCCTACCAAAAAATGCTAGTTCCACCCCTGCGTAAAGGGAAAGAAATTTTAAGAGGGAGGGAGCAACGGGTTTTAGTCACCAACTAAAAAAAGGAACTTAGTACATAGGATTATGGATGAGATAATTTGTGAGAGAAAATGGGAAGAATTAACAGAGAAAATGTAGAGTGAGAGTGATATTGTTGATTTCACAAAAAAAAAAAAAAAATGGTGGGAGGTGTCCACATAAGCAACCCTTTGCTTTATTATATATAGATAAGTCAGAAACTCGTGTGCGTAGCCAATGTGGTTTATCATGTATCTTTAATTTTTAATTTGTGACTTAAGATTTTTTATTAATTAGAAAATTAAAAATGTTTATAAAAAATAAAGTGAATATAAAAAATACATTAAAAAAATTAGTTTGCAGGGATCATTTAGATCAATAATCATATGGGTTTTACAAAAAAGAAAGAAAACATCTTTATAATAATAGGAAATAGCCTATATAATTTGAACCAGATATTGTTATCATCAATGTAGCTAGAGTTGTATTTCTTTAAAATATTTAACAATAAGGCGTGAAGTGTAAGAAAAATAATATTCAATATTTAAAAAATCAGTGCCAGTATATATATATATTAAAAAAAGTAAAGTTGAATGTGTGTTGAGGTGATATTTTTTATCATAAAAAAGCACAATATATAATGATTAGTTAAGATATTTTTTACTTCTAACATTTTATGGAGAGAGACTTTTTGGTTTTTTTTTAAAGAAAACTTAGAAAGGTATCCCATATGACACTTTCTTGGTTTGTCAATTGAGGGTATTAATTAGCAATTTATTGATTTTGATAATCTCTTGAGTTACTCCATAGAAATGGAAAAATTTAAGAAAGAGGGGAACAAAACAAGTTTTGAATGAGAGAGAATATGCATGGAAATTTAATGTTTTTTTTTTATAAAGAGAATTCAATGTTTGGTCTAATATTAATTCAGTACATATATCTACTCTCTCTCCTACTCAATTGCTTAAAACTCTCAACAAATCCTAATTTTGACATAATCAGGTGTATATTGTTTGGTTAGGGTTTTCTAGAAGTGAATCCGATGAATTCCAGTTACAATAATCCATTGAATTAATTGAAAGATTAAATTATCATACCATCCTTAATCCTAGCTAATTTGGGTAGTAATTCATGAGTGATTCACTTGAAAACTTGTAAAAGAGGTGCTATTGGTAGATGGTTCCATCTAACAACCAATGGTCTTATATCAATCCAGCACTACAAATAAATAGTAGTTGAGAACTACATCATTCTCTCCACTAAAGCTAATTGTTAAAGACTATGGGGGATACTCAACTAATTGGAAATTGGAGCCGTGAACTATAATATAAAATGTTAAAAAATAACTATTTTCTAAGTTTCAAAAAATGATTTTGCACTTAAGCCCCAAAATCAAGATTTAGAATATGGGGTTGTAGGACACAAAAATGGGCTTAAGATTGGCCACCCAGATTTGAACTCGAGCTAAAAATTCTGATCTAGAACTCAAAATCACAACTTTCACTCGGAATGGCATTAGATGACTTAAAAATCAATGTAGTTAGGGAAAGAGTCCAATAGAGTTTTGGGCTGCTAGTAGCACCACCACGAAGAAGCATAAAGTCGTCATGTCAAGCTTTCTATATTTGGATCAAAACCTCTACCTTTCAGGTAGGGGTGGCAATTCATGTTGGCGGGTTGGGTTTGTGTCGTGTCTAGATAAGGGTATGCAACTATATAGCTCAACCCGAACCTAACCCATTTATTAATTATGTCAAATCGGATATCTGAAACACGTTTACAGTCAACCCTATTTGCGGGTCAATTCATGTTGGGGTGGCAATTCATGTTGGCGGGTCAGATTCACGTTGTGTCATGTTAAGGGTATATGACTATATGGGTCAACATGAACCCGACCCATTTATTAATCATGTCAAAACGAATTGACCTGGTTTGACCCTGTTGGCACCATCTTAAAAGTTCGCTTGTAGGTGAAGGACGCGTGGATTTTAATGGGCATAAAAATGGAATCATAAACATAGACACGTGATGAGACCAACATCATGACATGTGTTAGAACAACTGACACACGATAAGGACGAGTAACGACTTACACGAAACAGACCAGTTTAGGCCACTACACACCCCACGACGGGCATCTGCCGTGATATGGAAAAGTGGTTGTAGTAGTGAAGATGAGTGAAAGATGGAAGGAACGAGCCATACAACATGAGGAAGAGGTTACAACTGCTATAACTGGCCAAATATGAATAAATA
Organism: Platanus orientalis; assembly: GCA_025762735.1. NCBI lineage: Eukaryota > Viridiplantae > Streptophyta > Magnoliopsida > Proteales > Platanaceae > Platanus > Platanus orientalis. The sequence continues at coordinate 10,883,815 of JAOXJP010000003.1, read as the reverse complement.
GGACATAATAATAAGAAGAAAGCATCCTCAACATTAACATCAAATTTTATTTTTATCTAGGAGTAGGAGTATATCTATCTTAGGAGTAAGAGTAGCATAGCTTAGTCTGTAGTTCGGTTCGAGAAAGGGTGAACCTAGTTCATCTCTGGTTTATGTAGTTATTTCAATTGACATCGAGAGGAGTGACCCCATTTCAGGAGGTTCACGATCCCTTGGATCAATTGAGGCTTTTGTATTGTGCCATTGTTTAGTTGCATTAACAAAATTTGGTTTCATTTTTGTTCTTCTCCTCTTCCCCCTTGAAGTCCCAAGAAAATCCTCCTTGTTGAGACATGTACCAAATCTGGTCCGGTAACCCGGGGAACCTACACCCAAGGTAGGGTGAATAAATATAAAATTTTCCCACCAACACAGAGATTGGCGACCACAGTGGGAGCACACTTCGAGGGAAAGGAAGATCCAACACCTCGGAGAAAGGGAGTGATCCCTTTAATGAAATGTTGTGGCCCAGAAAATTCCCTGGTTCCAATGATGGACCCAATGCATTCAATAGACTGGCTGAAGCTATGGCTACAACCTTTTGAATAATAGTCGCGCGAGGTCTAATCGAGAAGAATCTAGAGCAGGATGCGAAGAGATGGTGTGAATAAAGGAAATGCAATTACCCCATACCAGGGTCTCCCCCAGACTGGGGGTAGAGTTGGGTGCAATTTCCTTCGAAAGACCACCGAGTCGACGTCCCACTACGTGTCCTATGTGAGATAATCCCACAGGAGACGAGTGACCTAAAAGGTAATACCTTAATGGGCCATACTCGACTTGATCGAGTATTGAAGACACCTCCCGAAGGAAGGGATGAGAAACCTCAAACCCCTAAAGGATGCTTAAAAAGTTCATTCTCGAGTGATGAGCATACTACAATACAAGTTGTTTTCGAAAGGAAACTCAGATATTAAAAAGTGTGAACTATGTGTCTTAGGAGCATCCCTCTAGATTGGATGGCCTTTTCATACAACCAGACAAGGACATAGGACTACCAGACAAGGACATAGGACTACCAGACTAACGTTTGTTGTATGAGGAGAATTCATCGTCCAAAAAATACAAGGGAAAGGAGATTGAGTTTACACACCAACTAGGTGGTGATTGAGCCACAAGATCGATGCGTGGACGAGGATCAAAGAATGAGACAAAAAGGCAGCCACATGAGGTTTGTGCTAAATAGCCTCTCGATAGGCAGATAAAGGACCATGTTTCGACTTGACAGACGAGGAAAGGCAACTCCTTGGGAACCCTGGTTTGACAAAAATTGACATTGGCCCTCACCATTTCGAGGAACCATCTGTCGAGTCTAACAACCGATCAAAGCCCCTCAAGGGTAAAAACAAAAACAAAAGCCTCGATAAGTCAATCAAGATTGGGTCAATGATGCTAACAAAGGCGTTAGGCAAGGAACCAACGACATTAACTAAGGTGTCAGGCAAGGAATTGACAACACTATCAAAAGTGTCAAATGTGGAAGAAGGCGAATTGGCATGTCGAATAGCGATCGAAACAAAAGGAGTCGAGCTTATCTATGTTCCAATACAGGTGGACATCAACATGGTCACGATATATAAAATGACCAATAAAAAGTGTCAACTAGCGGTCAAGCGTAAGAGTAGGTTAATGATGCCAATAGGACGAGTCATTATGCTCTCGAAGACAATGAGGGTTGATACAATTGCAATTGATTTAGTATGGAAAGATCGAGCTAGGTGGTCTCAGGATAATAGAGATCGCAACCGCAGCTTAGAGGACTTGAATATTGAGTGTCGAGGTAAGCAAATACTTGGTCATGAAGTTGAAATCCAAAAAATTAAGAAGTTGACTGCCTCAAATCTGAATAATTTAGTGGTGATTGGTAACTTAACAATCAATGGGGATGAAGGGAGTCAAGGTATTGAAAATCGATCTATAATGACTTCATCCCCCGGAGACAATGCCGACTTGAGAAAAGAAGTTGGAAACATAGAGGGTCAAAGATCCGAAGGAGAAGAAAAAAGTTTTTGCCTTTGGCCTAAAAAAGTGGTTTTGATGGAAATAATCTCAACAAAAGAAGGGATAAAAAACAAGAGGTTTTACACTACACAGATATTATTTTCTGAAAGTCTACAACAAAACTTAGTGTTAGCAACATAACACTATGGGGACTTAAAATGGCTAACTGAGTTGGATTAAGCCATGCCGAAGGTCAGGTTTTTAGGAAAAACATACTTAGTAGTATGTCTGGGGGGAAATGTTGCTCCTAGAAGCAAAAAAAAACTAGGCAAAACAAGATGGTCATCTACTCAAGGAACCAGTCTAGTGCAGCGACACAAGGGATATGTGTGAATCCATTGGAGAACGACTTGATGGTGAATTTCTTTAGTAGCGTAAACCTCCATATCAGAAGGGGGAAGTATTTGAGGATAAAAATGTCTTGCAAAGAGCAATATAAGCTAAGTATTATGGCTCATATAAGGATAATAAATGTCCCATAATAAAAAGAGTTTGGAGCGACTAATTATAATGAAAAAGAAAAGAATTCATAGGAAAAAAATGTCTAAATAAAATTTTCATTATATTTATATAAGTCAAAAATTACAAAGACTTTTCTCAGGACAAATAATGTTTAAGGGAAAAATGTTCGTAAGTACGAGATGATAGAAATGTCAAGGGCTCACGTTGTGTCCGTTCGTCACTTCTCGAAACAAGAATTAGCTAATCAACAAGCTGCACAAGAGTGGTGACAAACGTGAGGTAGAATATGAGCTTTCGAATAAACTGTTTAACTTGTACGCCACCCCTTTCTGATGGGCATGGATGAGGTATGTTTTTCACCTCTCTAGAAGCCACCTCAAAAGTTGCCTAAGTAATGGTTCTAGATGAAGAGAGCAAAGAAAAGGGCTCAGGTTAAAACACGTCACCCAATGAGTGCCCTTCTTATAGAACTGTGACGCGCGTTGGAGGCAGACAACGTGTAGGGAGAAATCATATCTCCAGGGGTGCAGGTGGCACCTCATCTTATACATAAAACACTGCTCCACAACCTGAGATGAATCCTAAGATTAGGTATGGAATCCATGTGAGGCTCCTAATCCCTGAAATGAGGAGACTAGAGATGAGATGACCAGTCATCAGTCATGAGGCGGTGGCTCGAGTTGAGGACATGGCGTGAGAAGTTAAGATCAAACATTCTCATAAACAAGCGAATTTGGGTATCAGGTATAAACCAAGAAGGGGAGTTACCCCATTTAACAAAATTTGAAACCACTCCAGAGTATTGAGGACTGATGATATGGTTGGAGAAGAGATGAGATGCGATCATGGAGGAGAAAGAGATGGGTACAAACTGATGCTCAGAGGTGGTATTTATAGACCCACTTAGAAAAGGGTTAATAGAAAGCAATAAAGGCGGTTCATTATCCCATGTAGAAGCCACTGTTCATTTTGCCCAAGACTAGTTGCACGAACCTGAAGCATCAGAAGAAGGTCACACGCATCTAGTTAAGATCCAAACTAGACGCTTGTTAGGGGGCATTTGTTGGCATCATCTTAAAAGTCCGCTCTCTGGTGAAGGACACGACAACATATTGTCTCCAGATTTTAAAAGTTCAGTTAAAGTTCAGAAGATTTTGGTAGTCAACACGTATCCAAAAAACTTAACAAATTGAACTGGACATTTTCAATTTTGTTTATTATTTTGCCACATGTTAACCATTGAAATCTCCTGAACAATATCTGAACTTTAACATTCTGGAGAGAATCCTAGGGGGAAGGAAACCTGGATTTTAATGGGCCTAGAAATGAAATCATAAACAGGGACACGTGACGAGACCAACATCACGACACGTGTCAGGACAATTGACACACGATAAGGATGAGTAACAACTTACACAAAGTGGGCTAGTTTAGGCCACTACACACCCCATGACGGGCATCTTCCATGACATGGAAAAGTGGTTATAGTAGCAAAGAGGAGTGGAAGGTGGAATGAACTACCCTTGCAATGTGAGGAAGAAGGTATGACTAATGTTACTGACCATATTTGTATAAATATGTCAGAAGAATAAGAAGAAAGCATCTTCAACATCAACATCAAGTTTTATTTCTATCTAGGAGTAGGAGTAGATCTATCTTAGCAGTAGGAGTAGCATAACTTAGTTTGTAATTTGGTTTGAGAAAGGGTGAACTTGGTTCATCCATGATTTTTGTAGTCATTTCAATTGACATAGAGTAGAGTGACCCCATTTTGGGAGGTTTATGACCCCTTGGATCAATTAAGGCTTTTATATTATGCCACCGTTTAGTCACATTAACGAACTTTGGTTTCTTTTATGTTCTTTTCTATTGAAGTCTCAAGAAAGTCCTCTTTATTGAGGTATGTACCGAACCTGACCTAGTAACTTGGGGTACCCTCCCAGGGTGGGGTGAGGAAAGAGAAAATTTTCTCACCAACAGACCCGAAACATGTTTACACTCAACCCTAACCCGCTAATTTCATGTTGGGTTCGTGTTGGGTTCATAGGTCATGTTAAACATTGCCATCCTTACTTCGAGGACCTCTTATGTGAGAGACAAATCCGATAAATGTCTTGGATCATTTGGCTGATAACATATGTTATTAGCTATAATGTCATTAATTTTAACTGTCAAATTGAAGTGCCACCACCCTTTGGATGGGGCGTAGCCCCTAAATCAAATCACTAAAACAATATTAGGGAACATTGTCCATTGCTCTAGTGAATACCAAATCAATTAACTTGCCTACAATTAGAATAATTCGATGGCTATGCCATTAGGTGCAGTCAACCAAAACAGGTGGCTCATGAAGTAGGACAATCTATATTGACAACATATGTATACTATCACCATAAAAAAAAAATTAAAAAAACTTAAGATGAATACCTCATAGGCAAACAACAAGCTATTTACTCCACCATAAAACATTTTTGAAAGTTGGGTATTCTTCTGTTTTTTACTTTAGCTTTTAGCCCCACATCAAATCATTTAATTGGATGTTATTTTAGATAAATAATCATTATTGAATTGGTTCGTGTTGGCACACTTGGTCTAATCTAGTTGAACCACCCTGTCCCATGATAACTTCTAATCTAGGTTTGAGAAATTATCATAAGCTAGTATACAAATCTAGTAATAAACATAAAAGGAAAAATAAAATAAAAGACACCTGACCTAGATATATGATCCTATACAAACCCATTTAATCACTCATTGGACTCCATTCAATTTGAACCCAACTCATATACAAAATTCTAATATATGAGAACATAACCTGCACCGCTGGTGTGTGACCAATTGTTGGGAGGTTTACCGTTCTTGAACAAAGAAATTAGTAAAATTCATTTAAACAATCACATATCTACATATGCTTT
>JAOXJP010000003.1:10866973-10878298 GCA_025762735.1 Platanus orientalis | reverse complement strand
TTTAGCTATTTATTCTTGAAAATCCTCAATTATGCAATGCCCGAAATTAGCAGAAACTCCAAAAAATCAAGCACCACGTTCCAATGACTCAAGTTTTAAGGTATTGTGTTTACCTCTTAGAATAAATCCCAAGACCTCTTGAAAAGTGTAGGATTCAGTCCCAAAACCTGCTCCACGTAATAAACAAAATTTACCAAACCTTGCTGTAAGAGGGTGTGCCGCTTGGCCTTCCTTATAGGCTTTCCTATTTATTAGGGAAAGGAATTTTGATAGGGAAACTCCTCTTAGGTGGATCATCCAGGGGTTAGGAACAACCTTGTGCAAAGGTTTGATTAATGGAGGAGTGGTGATGAAAAGAATCAATGGGGTTTATGGAAAAGTGCAGAAAAATTCTATAGAAGAATAATATGATGGAAGAAATAGATGAAGGAGATTGAAGGAGATGGAAGATGAGAGAAGAGATGAAGAAAGTGATGGGAGAGGGAGAAGTAGGGAGCTCACGGTTCAACCTAAGAGAAGGGGATAGGGAAGAGTCGCAACTCATAAAACACCAACGTGTTCACAATTTTCAAATTCAATATTCTCTAATTTTATTCATGTATGGTGCCCTTTAAATAGGGATTACATCTCAATAAGAAAAAGAAACTCCTAAATTCTAAAATTCCTAAAATCTAGACTTCTAAAACTAAAACTTGGTTGCCACTTTTATTAAATTTGCTGACCAAGAAAGTAGACCCCACATGATTCAAAATATCCCAAAATATGTGAGACTATTTTTAGCTCACGTTTTGGCAAGGTGGACCCCACCAAAATATAAAAAAAATCTCATAATTTTTAGGGTTTCTCCATGGTTGCCATATAGACTTGATGTGGGCCCCATAGAGTCAAAATTTTAAAGTCCAATAAGGACTCTAAGACTTACACGACCAACAAGCTTTTGTGGGTCCCATTATTTAAAATCCTAACATAAAAAAAAAAACAAAATAAACTCTTCTAAAAATCTCTAATGTCTCGGCAATATTTTGCCTTATTGTTTTACCTCTTTAATGTAAACAAAACCTTAAAAATTAAAAAAATCACATGGCCTTAATTTGGCCTTCTTCTCTTGTGGCACATAGACTAGCCTAAAAAAAATTGTTCACATCATTATCCTAGGGTGGGAGAAAATTCATCATTGAATTTGGAATTGGCTTGTCTTGGTTGTTATCACGTTCAGGCGGTTATGGACTTCTCAAGATCGGAGAGGTATGAGGTGGAGGGCCATGGATGGATTTCTTCTTCTTCAAGCAGTCCATCATGGTTGGCTTTGCTTTCTTTGCACACGATCTGATGGGAAGCTTGTTCCTCCTTGGAATAGGCTACACCATCACTTGGGCCTTTTTTGAAGTAGTCTCTTGGTAGCTTTTGGGAATTATCGGGCTGGAGCCTTGACTTGAGAACTCTTCCTTTAGTGGTTAGTTGACTGAAAAACTTGCTTGGATTATATCATCTTGTGGCTTTCCCTTGGAATTAAGAGCTTTAAGAATAACATCCAGCTGAGATGATATTTGGTCAAACCTGTCATCCACTTTCTAGCTCAAATTTAGAATGTCTTTCTTCAACCCTGGAAGCTCAAGTGTATGTGCAACTACCACTGCATTCAAAAAAGCAATGTTCTTTTTCCTTTGGTTGCTCATGTTAGAATTCTTAGGACCCCAACTTGAGTAGAATAAGTTCGTTCCGTAAGCTCTGATACCAATTTGATGTAAGATACAATGCGGAAGCTTCCAAATAATTAAATAACAACCCAATAAATAATATCTAGAATTTTTAGGGCTAGGGGCAAATTGATAATTTTACCCATTATGCAAAAAATTATAGAACTGCCCTTAGGCAAATTTTATGAAATTTTAGGGTTCTTTCTATAATGAATTGCTTTTGCATATTAAAGTTGAGCTTCAATCTCTACTCCCAATTAATTTGGCATCTTGCTTCACCTTACAACTATTGAGTTCCCATCTTCTTTGAGTTATTTAGTCCAACAACCCATTTCGGCATTCTCAACAATTATTCCCCCCATCACTTCCCCAATCTTTTTTTTCCTGTGGATAGAAACACTGAGCCACCAGAAATCCTTACAGTCTCCTTTAAGGAACTAGCATGGGAACTTGGGAGTTTTTTCAAGAAACCCATACACCTTCAACACCAGTCGTTGCGAAAACCCAATCCTTCGTAGCCGTCCCTTACCTCACTCCACCATTTGAAATAACTCACCACTAGGAACAAGCTCGTATGAACCTTTGATGCTTCTTCCCACTCCTCTCCTCCTTGCTAGGTTGATTTGGAAGTCAAAGATGCCCTCGAAGGTTGCTTTCCTCTTTTGGACTATCTTCCTTGGAAAGGTCCTCACCCTTGATAACCTTTAGAGGAGGGGCCTCAGCCTTGCAAATCGTTGCTGCTTGTGTGGAGCTGCTGTCAATCATCTATTTCTTTCCTGTCCCATCTCCTTCAAGGTATGGTCTTCATTTGTTATTCCAACATAATTGGGCTTTTCTGGAGTCCTTCCAAGATGCCATAAAGGGTTGGAGTGAAGAGAGCCTTAATGACTTGACTCTGAGAGGCCGGTTTCTTTGGTCTTGTGTGCCTCATGTGTGGTTTGGGCAATCTGGAGTTTGAACGGAGTGCAACTCAAAGATTTTCAAAGGTCTTGCGAAAGACGTGCACAAGATCAATATGGCCTTCTTCCTTTTGTATCATTGGGTCTTCCATATTCTTATGTTCCATTCCTTTAAATTCCATGATTGGGTTTTTGATTGGAATTCCCTTGTAATCCTCTATTAGCCCAGCTGGGTTGTACTTCTCGTATTTTCTTAGTGGAATAAAATTCTTACTTTATCGATAAAAAGAAGATTCTTGTTTGATTTAAATGAAACGACCTCTAGAGCCTGACACCTACTTGCCTTTTGCTATCGTTTTTCCCTTTTGTCAATGCGAATGTCAGGATTATTTTCAAGTCCTAAGTCCAAACAAGATCAAGGACACCATTGTCAGAACGAAGAATCTTGATCTTAGAATCAAATTTTAGATTAGCCATCTTATGAAATAAATGAAAAATGAAAAAAGAAAAAAAAAACTCATGCTTTTCATGCAACAAATACACCCAAGTAGCAATTATCAACAAAAGTAATAAAATATCGATAACCAAAGAAAGAAGTACCAGGGGCTGGCCCCCACACATTAGAATGGACAATGTAAACGAAGAGGTACCTCTACTAGTACTTGGAACATAAGAAGACCATCAATGTTTTGTTAACTCGCAAGTTTTGTGATGAAAATAAAAGTTGTTACTGAACTACATAAAGAACGAAAAGGTCTCTGTAACAAAGAGAGAGAGGTGGCAAGTTGATAATGCCACTAAAGCAACTGAGTTAGTCCAGAAGGGGAAGAAGCATTGATGGATGGAGTTGCTTGCTGAACTGGAGATGTAATATGAAAACACTCGTTCATCAGTACAACCCTTGCTCATCATGGCCTACCGATCGTCAACTTCGTCTCCAAGTCCTGAAAGACACAATAAGGAGGAAAGAAAGTGACAATACAATTCAGTGACTTTGTAAGATGACTCACAGATACAGGATTAAATTTAAAGTTTGGAACATTGAACACAAAAGAGATAGAGATGATGTAAGAGGAATGCATCTAGTACAAGTAACGGAAGACAAGGGCCATCAGCAATTCGAACCTTGTCCCGACCAGAACACACATGATAAGAAAAAAGAAGACTAGACATACTAGTCATATGGTGTGAGGCCCTTGAGTCAATGATCCATGAGGGACTCAGAGCAGAAGAGGAGGCATTGAGGGCATAATTTGGAGTATCTACGAAGGCCTCTGAGGAGATCGAAGCAACTCTAGAAGATGAATTCAGCTAGGCCATAAGATGGCGGAGAGAGTTCATCTTCTCTCTAGTAAATCCGGTGTCTGAAGAGGACTCTATGGATGAGGCATGAGGAGCTGCTATAGGCGAAATCCCTGTAGGTGTGGCAACGTATGCACTCAAATGCTCCTCACCACTAGAGCAAGAAATACTGCCATGACCACCACCATGAGCACCATGCTGTGGCCTCCCATGTAGGTCCCAACAATGCTCCTTCGTATGATGGGAACGACCACAATGCTTGCAGCGAAGTCTATCTCATTCCTCAGAACCAACACTAGACCATCCACAGCCTTTACTACCACCACAACTACTTCACTGCGACTGCTCAGTCAGTGGAATAGACTAAGACATTGCACTTCTACAGTGCTCCTCGTGATGAAGGTAGGAGTAAACCTTAGACAGGGACGTAATCATTATCAAGGAGCTGGCTTGAACTTTGGTTTGAGGCCTGCAAGCAACTCAAAGACACGAATCTTCTTAACAAACTCATGGAAAACACCAGCATTAACGTAGCTAGCTAAGGACAAATTAGTAATATCCCCTTTTATTTGCTAAACCTAAAATAAAACTAAAAAACCTTCTAAACAAATGTGATTCCTGTCACATGACTCTTCTAAATCCCATTGGATTTATGAGATCTTGGTCTCATTTTAAGGTAACTGAATTAGCTTTCTAATGGTAGCATAATCAAGGCAAATGGGTAAGTTTTTACATCTGAAAATTAGGGCTAAAGCTAGTTATGGGATTATAACTTTATGTAAATAAAACCTAATCAATAAAAAACGAAACTCCAAGTGGACCCCTATGATAATCCAATTTCTTCATGCTACTCCTGGGTGCTCCTGCATCACTTTCAAGAGGACTTTTCCAAAATCCAAAGAGAAATTAGTAACCCCTCCAAGCTGACTTTTGAACCAACTTAGACTTGACCTTGACATTGACTTTGTGACTTGGATAGTTATAGACATTTTTTTACACCTACCTGCCACCCAGCATGTCTTATCCCTATAAATAATGTAAACCACTAAATAACAGAATTGCATCTTAGGGGCTGAAGTAATTAAATGACAAAATTGCTTCTGCTGTAGAAAACCCTAAGAACTGAAATAAAACAAAGAGGACTGAAACTTCCTCTGTGCTCTGCATCAATAACTAGGCTTGACGATGCTCCGCCATCAACAACTTTTTGTCTCGGATCTTTTCTTTTGATCATCTTTTATATTTTCTCACTGCTTTCGTTTGTGTAAATTAGTGGGATAATCTTTCTTTCTTTTGTTCCGAAGAAGGGGAGTGGGGGTTTTATGTGAACGAATCATTTTAAGGAATTTTCTAATTCTTGTTTTCTCATTTGTTTGATTATTTTTTCCATTACTGTTTTAGGTTTGACAACTGTTCAGTGATTGATTATTTGAAGCCACTGGGCACCTCAGTTCTTTGTATGTGGTTATACCAATGATTATGATTTGGTATTGAATATTATATTGATTGTATGTTCTAACAATTCTGATCCGAACATGTTTCATGTAAGCATCTTGAGACAACTGCCGTGCATATCATATTTTGGTTTATTATTGTATGGACCATTTTATTGATCGAGTTGTTTTTTGTTTTAAGTTTTCATTGTGCAATATGATTTAATGCTTTGGACTTTTTGAACCTAAGTGGGAAATTCACAACTATACAAAACCATTTCTGAGTAATAGTGCTGCTTCATTCTTTATTCTTTCACAGATGTCTAAGAACCTTGTTTTTGGAAGAGAGCACGATAGATGAGAAGGATGGTGAATGGCTCCATGAGCTTGCTGTAAACAACACAGTTCTCGAGAGTTTGAACTTCTATATGACAGATCTTGTCAAAATCAGTATCCGAGACCTTGAACTAATAGCTAGAAACTGCCGCTCTTTAATCTCTTTAAAAATTAGTGATTCTGAGATTTTGGACCTACTTGGTTTTTTCCATGCTGCAACTGCATTAATGGAGTTTGGTGGGGGTACCTTCAGCGAGCAACCAGAAAGGTACTCAATTGTCACATTCCCTCCAAGATTATGTCGCTTGGGTCTCTGTTACATGGGGAAGAACGAAATGCCCATTGTATTCCCATTTGCATCCATCCTCAAGAAACTGGATCTTCTGTATGCCTTGCTTGATACAGAGGACCATTGCCAGTTGATTCAACGGTGCCCCAATTTAGAAATTCTTGAGGTAGAATCTGGAAACTGTTTTTGTCCATTTTTTTTTCTATTATCTTTCCTCTGGAACTGGACTGAAGAATTTGTTTCTGTATTCCTTCTTCTGGATATAGGCAAGGAATGTGATCGGAGATAGAGGATTAGAAGTTCTTGCTCAGAGCTGTAAGAGATTAAAAAGACTTAGAATTGAACGAGGTGCAGATGAACAGGAAATGGAGGATGAACAAGGACTAGTTTCACACAGAGGATTATCTGCTTTGGCACAGGGCTGTGTTGAACTTGAATACTTGGCTGTCTATGTATCAGACATAACCAATGCTGCTTTAGAATTTATTGGTACTTTCTGCAAAAACCTCTGTGATTTCCGTTTAGTCTTGCTTGACCGTGAAGCGAGGATAACAGATTTGCCACTTGACAATGGAGTTCGAGCTCTGTTGAGAGGTTGTCAGAAGCTTAGGAGGTTTGCTCTCTATCTACGACCAAAAGGCTTGACTGATGTGGGTCTTGGTTATATAGGGCAGTACAGCCACAATGTGAGATGGATGCTTCTGGGTTACGTGGGAGAATCTGATACTGGGCTGCAGGAGTTCTCGAGTGGCTGCCCTAATCTCCAGAAACTTGAAATGAGGGGTTGTTGCTTCAGTGAAAGAGCACTGGCTCTTGCTGCAATGCAACTGACTTCTTTGAGATACTTATGGGTGCAAGGGTATGGTGCATCTGCAACGGGTAGTGACCTCTTGGCTATGGTTCGTCCTTTTTGGAACATTGAATTAATTCCTCCAAGACGGGTTGTTGTTAATGATGCTCGTGGGGATATGGTTGTAGATCATCCAGCACAAATACTTGCTTACTACTCCCTTGCTGGGCGAAGAACTGACTGTCCAGAAACTGTTATACCATTGGCACCATCTTCCTCGGTAAATTCATAAAATTGTATATACCTTTTTGCCAAATCTTTACTCTTGCATTGGCCACTTGCTCTCTGTAAGATGCCCTGTCCATAGATGTTGCGGTATCATTTACTGTCCTTTTGAGCCCATCTCCTGTAATAAGTTAGTGCTTTCCCGTCCTTGTTCCTGCCTCTCGACCCAGTCAGGCCTGTTCCCTTATGTTCATGCTGATTTTTTTTTGTTAACTCTTACTGGAGCCTAAAAAGTAGATCTGATTTAGTGCATCTTCTGTCATTCTCATAGCTGATGAGATATTACAGCTGTGTCTTCCTTTGAGCCCTATTAGTTTTGGAATGTCTTGGACAAGAGAAACCTCAGCTGGTAGATGAAATTTAGTTACTTCATATCTTCCAAGATGACAGGCAGGTTTTGTGATTGGATCATGGAAACAAACATCAATTTCGGAGTTGTGTACGTTCAGATTGGAGTGGTGAACCTACCTCAACTTGTGCTGGTGACATTATTACCCTATGAACCATAAACAGAGTGAACCATGTCCTTGTGATTATTGAGGTGTGTTCGTACAGATAGGAACAAAACTGCATCAATGTGGGTCTGGCATCCATTTGGAGTGGTTTACATGCAGATGGTTTACCCATTTCTGACTTGTTATTTTTTATCTGGCATCCTTGTTTTCTACCCATCTCAGATAGTTCATTGATATTATCGACTGAATGAGACTTGTCTTTGTAGAAGAGAATATGAAAATCCTTGTGGGTGAATGGGTTGGAGTGGTCAAATTATTTTCTTGTTTTTTGACCTCTTGATGTGCTTGTTTTGCTCATATGCAAATCCTTGTGGGTGAACTGGCTGCGTTTGGCAGCCACCTGTAATGTAATCTTTTCATTTGAGTTTCTCAAGGCATTTGTAGCCATGAGATGACGGTTCCGTAATGAACTCATTCAAATGTTTACTGATTTGTCAACTACAGTTATAAATGAAGTCATCTTTGGTTTTTCTGTGAAATGAATGATTAATGTTATCAGACACAAATGGCTGCAAATCTGAATGAGTTCATTATAAGTCATCCCGATGTAGCTACAAATGCCTTGAAAAACTCAAATGAAATGATTACATTACAGGTGGCTGCTAAACAGGCTATAATATTGTTTTCTTTCCTATTGACATTCCTGTTCTTCTATGTGTGTGTGCATGTACGTGTAGTTGGGGGACATGTTGTCTCCCTTCCTTTTCCTTTTAGTGGTGAAAATCTTTGCAGGGAAGCCAAGCATAGAGAAGTTTGATTTAAGGCTTTGAAGTTGGAGATGGAAATCACTCAAATCACCCACTTTCAATTTGCAGATGATGTGCAAATCTTTTGCGAAGACTCGGGCATATTCAATGATTATCGATGGTTTGATGCTGTCTCGGGGTCGGGATAAATCTAGCCAAAAGTATTATATATAGAGTTTGGGTGGTTTTGAATTTAAGTATTTTGGCTGGGAATCTATGTTGTAGAATGGGATCGTTTTTAGCCCCCTTCTTGGGGTTTTACTCTTGGGAGCGGGGCATAAAAGGAAAGACGTGAGGAAGGGCGATGGAGAAAATCCAAAGAAGGTTAACTGGATGGTAAAGCTCCTGTCTCTCGAAAGGGGGTAGAAATACCCCTATTAAGGCTGTGCCAGCTGGCATTCTAAAATACGCTCTTTTTGTTCTCCCTTGATGGGTAGAGAAAAACTATTGAAACGTTTCAACGTGATTTCCTTTGGAAGGTATGGAAAAATTCATCAAGTAACCACATAGTCGAACGGAATCAGTTTGTAGAACCGAAGATCAAGGGGGTATAGACTATAGATGTTATAGATCTTGGGATCATGGACATGGCCCTCCTATGCAACTAGTATTAGAGATTTATGGAAGCTGACGATAGTCTGTGGAGGAGAATTATAGCAACTCCATAGCAAATGAGTGGGAAGGGAAAGAAGAGCTAGGAAGGGTCTTAGGAAAGAAGTTATGATTAACTTTTAAGGTAGGTATTAGATTTAGTGTGGGGATGGTGGGTGGGATAGGTCATGTCTGGAGCAAGTGTTCTGTGACTAAAATTGGTGTAACCACTGTATTAGTGTGTGGTACATGTCATCAAATTCAAAAAGGTTTTCATGGAGATCTGTAGAATTGCTTCAATTAAAGAGGCCCTTTCTCGAGGGTTATTTCAATAGAAGGGAGGAGCCGGGGGATGGAGGAGTGATCTCATGACACCCATTCTTGAGAAGAGCACTTAATGATTGGGAAATTCTTCATGTAATGCACCTTTTCGAAAGACTAGATAGTATTCATTCAGAGGGGGAGGGGATCAATATAAATGAATTTTAAAATTTTTGATATTAATGATATATATATATTGGGTGAAATCTTGCTCAAACTTCTATATTAAGGAAACCCAGAAAAAAAATCATCTCCTATGGGCAGATAAATCTGTCTGTGCAGGAGACAGACTTACCCCAAAAAAGGTGGAAAATCACTTTTTTTTGTTTGTGGTGTGCGCCATCTCCTATGCCGGCAGGAGAGGATCCCCTAGGAAGGAAACCCTATCAAATATTTCTTGGAAGGGCATTTGGTTCCAACCAAATCCCCTCGAAAGTCCTTTTTATCTTTTCATGTGGATGACCATTCTTGTGAGGATCTCAACATTGGATAATTTTGATCACACAAAGCTTCTATCTTCATAACATGTACCTCTTATGCTATAGTGACAGAATATTTCCCACCTTCTGATTCACTGTCGATTGTCCCAGTATTTGTATCACAATGTTGAAGGGGTTTAGTATAAAATGGGTGACTCGAATAAATCTTTAGAGTCGGGTTTACATATGGAGAACTAAGGTTTTTTCAAGGAAAGGGAGGGAATATATACCAGCTTGGAAAATTAGTTAAACTGTATCGAGTTTTTGAGTCAAGTTTTTGACATGTGATCATGCATTTAAGAAATTTTATGCATATGTGAGGTGTAAAGTGGGAAAGATATCTCTATTTGATTAGAGAGTATGCGAATATATCAAGTATTAGATGCATCTAGTTTGTGTAGTTGTATTGGAAAAATATTTTTATCATGTTTTGTTCCCCTAGTAGGTGATGAGTTTTGGTGGATTGGCATTAGGTTTCAATACTTGAAGTAGTTCTAATACAAAGTAATGCTTCTTTCCCCGTCCACTACCTTTAAATTCATTTTAAGTTTCCTATCGCTTCAGATACTGTGTTATTTAATTTACATAGCATGTTATTCAATAGAAGAAAGCCTACGTGATATTCTGATTGTTCATATCCTCACTGTACCTCTTGGAGTTTGCATAAATAATTGAATTTGGAGATTATAACAATTAAGGTTCCTACCATTTTGTATTAGAAATGTTTTAACTTATTCAAATATTGGAATATAAACTTTAGGAGCACTTAAGACTGAGACATTTAAAAACTTAAAACAAAAACACACTTAAATGAAGGAAGATTAACGAAGCTATTACTCTAATAGTAGAAGTTTCATCAATAAAAACTATATAAAATTAAAAAGAAGTTAGAAACCCAAATCAATAGATTACCAAGAACCATTATTGTTTGCACTGTGATCTTTGATTCATGCAACCGAAATTTCAGTCAAAGTTGCCATGAGATTTTAAACCCTTGAAGCTTCATAACTTGTCAATCATCTTAGGTGTTGGACAGTTAAGAGGGGTGTGCGCGTGTATAGGCACACATACACATGGACATAATTAAGAGGTTGATGTATGTGTCTCTACAACAAGTTAAAGTTAAAGAAAGTGTATAACATGTGAGTTTAATTAGGGTCTTTTTAGGGATATGTCAATATTGTAATACAGTTTTTTTTAGTAAGGGTAGTTTATGTTGGAAATGGTTTTGGTTATTAAAATTGCCCAGATTGTTATAGTACCCAGATTTTCAAATATGACTGTTTGAGCATTTTTGAGCCAAAATAAAAGTGGGATCTACATGTCATTTAAAACAGGTCTACATGGGTTCATGTTCTTCTCAATGAGGAGAGTAACTCCATATGGTTGAATGCACAAAACCATTAATGATTGAATGAAAATTGTCTCTAAAAGTGCCTAGTTGATCAATGGTAAAACTAGTAAAAGTGTGTCAAATTTGAATAGTTCCACATGGATTAACCCATAAAACTTTGTATTCATATACACTTGTGTTGAACATAAGCTTGGGTCCCAAGGGATATCATTGTTTCTGGATGGGGGCGGGGGGCTAGCCAACATGGGACAAGTCCATATAAACATACACGCGCATCGGACAGGGTTG
>JAOXJP010000003.1:10853777-10866873 GCA_025762735.1 Platanus orientalis | reverse complement strand
TCCCTATACTTATCTCCCATTTCAGCAGTAGATCTCCCTGAGCCAAGCCCTCGTACCTTTGCACCTTCTATCCTAAAAAATAATATACTTCTTTGCTCTTCTATAAACCTTCCAAGCCAGCTCTACTTGCCCTTTGAAAACTCTATTGTTCCTTTCCAACCAAATTGCCCAGCACATAGTCGTCGGAGCCAAGCACCAAACTTGCCTCCCAAAAGCATTTAACACCCCATTTTTCCATCCAAGCATCAAACATTTAAGATCCGAAGGAACAATGCATGTACTCCCAAATTCCTGCGAAATACCACACTAAATTTCCCAAGAGAAAGGGCAATGAAGAAGAAGATGCCTAGCCGATTCCGCCTCATGGTAGCACAATAGGCAAATGCTAGGTAAATATTTTCTCCAACATCGCTATCCACATAAAAGATTGTAGATATTTTCTCCAACACTGCTGTCCACATTAAAAATTGAACCTTTGTTGGAATCCCATTATACCACACCTCCTTCCAAGGCCTCACTTCCTCCCATAAAACGGCATACATGCCTATAACATGACTTGACAGAAAATTCATTCCTTTACCCGGCTTTCACACCCGCCTATTTTCCTGCCCAACAGTAACCTTACTATCTTGCAGACAAGCTATAGTAACTCAATTACCCGTGGAATTTCCCAATCAAATAAATTTCGTTTAAAGACTGGATTCCATACAATTTTTTCATTCCTAACTGACATAACTTCTGCCACCATAGCCAAAGGATCCACCACCAAGTCAATAAAATCCAAAAAGTCCTATTTTAAAGTTTATTCCCCACACCAAGTGTCCTCCAAGAATTTGACCCTCTTCCCATCCCCTACCTCAAAAGCCATCCCTTCTCCGAATAAAGATATGGATTTCATAACTCCTGTTCAGGGACTACGTCCTAAAGAACCCCTTGGGACGGTCATATTCCACCCATCCACCTCGTTAAACTTCGCTGCCACTACTTGTCACCACAAACACCTAGAATCACTCCCAAACCTCCATAACCACTTACATAATAGGGCCTTATTCATGGATTTCAAGCATCTAATTCCTGCACCACCACCTTCTTTAAGAGCACACACTTTCTCCCAAGAAACCAAATGGATACCCTTCCCATCTTCCCCCTTCCTTCATAAAAATTCTCTTTGAATTTTCTCAAGTTCAAAACCTACTATGGAAGGTAACACCAGGAGAGACGAGTAATGAATGGGAATACTAGCCAACGACGCATTTATCAACGTGAGCCTTCCCCCTTTTGATAGACATCTCACCTTCCACCCATTTAGCCGTTTCTTCATCTTGTCAATTAATGGGTTCCAAACCTCCCTTTGTTTATACGTCGCCCCCAAAGGGAGGCCAAGATGATTGGCTAGAAGCTTTCCTTGCCTGCACTCCAAGTCTGCCGCCAACTGGTCTAAATTTGGAACCTCCCCTATAGCTAACAACATACTTTTGGCCAAATTAAGACGAAGACCAGAAACCGCCTCCAAGCATCTCAATACACATCTCAACATCCTCATATGTCGTTGTGAGTTGTCACAAAAAATGACAATACCATCCATAAATTACTAATGGGATACTATCGTCTCCCTATCTCCTTGACCAATAGAGAAACCTTCATACATGCCTACTTCCACCACTCTCCCCAAAAGACCTCCCAACACCTCTGCTACCAATAAGAATAAGAGTGGGGATAATGGATCCCCTTGGCGTATACCCCTTCTGCATCCAAAATTCCCTTTTGGAACCCCATTTAATAGCACCAAAAACGAAGCCAAACTCACACATCTCCAAATCCAAGTCCTCCACTTCTGACCAAAGCCGCATCTTCTCATCACATACATAAGAAACTCCCAATTCACATGGTTGTAAGCTTTTTCTAGGTCTAATTTGCACAGTACCCCCGACTTCCCTTCCCAAATTTTACCATCAATGCATTCATTGGCACATAGAACCCCATCCACCATCAATCTCCCTTGAATAAAAGCCCCTTGTTCCTTTGATATAATGCCTAGAAGAACTACCTTCAGACGCAAAGCCAAACATTTTGATATAATTTTATACGTGCTTCCTACCAAACTCACAGGCCAAAAATCAGACAACTGATTAACTCCCTCCCTTTTTGGAATAAGAGCAATATATGAGGCGTTATTGGTGGATATGAATGCTTAGGTCATTCTCTCTTCCCCAACAATTAAAGCCAACGATGGATTTGCTACTCCAGATTACAACCCTCATGTCCTTTCTCATTTGAAACCATAGGCCAAGAGGATTGTAGATTTGGGAGGAGAATCGTCAGGAGGATCCACGTCAATTCCTTTGGGATTGGCTCATTTGAGAAGGGAGGACACCAGATTCTAGGGGGATGAGGAGTCGAACTATGAAGAATTCACCTCAGAGGCATAGGTTTATGAAGATGTGGTGTCAAGCCATGATTTTCCACCCCCTCACCTTAGACGGTTGGTTGATTATTCTAATTTAGTGGAGTTGTCCAATGAGGCTGTTGGGCCTCTATTTAATGCTTTTGCCAAAGGGAGGTGCGTGTTACTTGATTCGAGGTCGGCGAACACTATACTAGAGGATTCTGCAGTGGCGTTTAACGGTTCATGCCCCCCATGGAGTGGATTTGGTTACATGGACTACTAACCATGTAATGGCTGAAGGTCGAGGTATTATTCAAATTCCTTCCTCACTCAATTTTATTATAAATCCTTGCAATTCCCTTTCTTCTAACCCCCAGGTCCAGAACAACTTCCTCCTTTCTTCCTGTCTGATTGATAAGCCTAAGGGTCAATCTTGGTTTTTGAATGAAGAATGCCATAAAGTTGTTGATGTTAGGGGTAGTAGGTTGGGAAGGGATACTGATTGGGATAAGGGTCAGGGGATGTTAAGTAGTAAGATGGCCAAAGGGGTTAATGTTTTCATTACAAAAATAGAACTTAAAGTTTGTGATGGGGAAGGAAATGATGTGCTCTTATCGGATTACATGAAGAAAAATATGGAGGGTAGGGAAGAGCAAGAGAAAGCAGCCCCTATAAAAAGAAAAAAGGGAACTGCGAAATTTAGAATAGGCCATGAATGATGGGACAATCTTAACTAGTGTTGAGAGGAATGCTAGACAGGGAAGGGGCAAAAGTTTGGGGGTTGGGTGGAGTAAAGAAAAGGCAGGCAATTAAAGAATATATCAGAAAATATAATCCGGATATGGTTGTGTTGCAGGAAACAAAGAAAGAGAAATTGGTGTCGTTGTTGATTCGTAGTATAGTGGGGAGAGATCTCTTGGTGTGGATTGAGATTTGGTCTTGTGGGTTGGTTAGGGGGATGCTTCTTGGTTGGAATCTGAATACAGTTAAGAAGTTGGAGGATTTGGTGGGGTCTTTTTCGATCTTTATGAGAATGGTGGAAATTTCATATGGTTTTGAGTGGATATTCACAAGGGTCTACTGTCCTTCGTCTCCGTATAATTAGCATTTACTCTGGGAAGAGATTTTTTATGTGAGAGGGTTGTGGCTGGGCCCTTGGGTCATTGGGGGGGACTTCAACGTTATCAGATTTGCTTATGAGAAATATCCCCCATCTCAAGTGATGAGGAGCATGCAGGATTTTGCTTCTTTTGTCAATGAGTGCTCTCTTAGAGATTGCCCTCTTCAAAATGCTAAATTTACGTGGATGAACAGTATATATCCTCCTATTGTGAGCAAGCTGGATAGATTTCTTGTTTCCAATGAGTGGGAGGAGTTATACCCTCACTTTCTCCAAGAGTGCATCCCAAAGATTGTATCTGATCATTAACCTATTATGTTAAATACTTCGAAGATGAGATGGGGCCCTTCCCCATTTAGGTTTGAAAATATGTGGACAATGCATATTTCCTTTATTGGGAATGTGCGAAAGTGGTGGGGGGAAGGTGGTGAAGGTGAGTGGGAAGGCTACAGGTTTATGAAGAAACTGCAATTTACTAAGAAAAAATTGATTGAGTGGAATTTGGAATCCTTTGGGAAGTTGGAGGAGAAGAAAAAGATTTATAAGTTGAAATCCAAGCGATTGATAATGCGATGGATGAGCAAGGGAGAATTCCCATGGCTTTGACGGAAAGAAGAAAAAAAATGAGTTTTTGGTTAATATGGAGGTAGTTCTTAGGTGTGAGGAGATCCATTATAGTCAAAAGGAAAAATGCAAGTGGATAAAGGAGGGGGATAGTAATACAAAAAAAATTTATAACGTGGCCAATGGAAAAAAAACAAGAAAAACTCTATCTCTAGGCTGTTTATTGAAGGGGAAATGGTGGAAGATTTGGGTAGAATTAAAGAGGAAGCAATACTATTCTTTTCTTCTCTGTACAACAAGGAGGAGAGCCCCCATCCTCTAATTGATACTCTCTTCTTGAAGAGTCTAGACCAGTCTGAGGCAGCGTCTTTAGATGCAGTGTTTGAGGATGATGGAAATTAAAGATGGAATTTTTGGGATGGCTAAGGACAAGTCTCCTGGGCCTGATGGTTTTTCCATGCATTTCTATTAGGAATGTTGGGATATCATTAAAGAGGATTTGTTGAAGGTGTTTCAGGAATTCTTTGCAAGTGGTGTGATTAATCTTGGTGTAAATTTTACATTCCTGGTTCTCATTCTGAAGAAAGAAGGTGCGGTTTCGCTTTTGGATTTTAGACCAATTAGTTTCGTCACAAGCCTTTATAAGATTATAGCCAATGTTCTTTCTCTCCATCTTAGGAAGGTTATTGAGAAGGTTGTGGATGTTACTCAAGGAGCTTTTGTGAAGGGAGACAAATCATGGATGACATCCTTATTACTATGGAATGTATCGATGGGTTAAAAAAGGAGAAAAAGTCAGGTTTGGTATGCAAAATTGTTTGGAGAAGGCTTATGATAGAGTTGATTAGGATTTCTTAAGGTGGGTTCTCACTAAAAAGGGATTTGGTTCCAGATGGATTAAATGGATTATCGGATGTTTGGACCACCCCCACTTTTCTATCATGCTAAATGGAGCTTCTAAAGAGTTTTTTAGTTCATCCTATGGTATTCGTCAAGAAGATCCCTTGTCCCTGATCTTGTTTACCCTGGTGGCGGATTCTTTTAGTGCTCTAATGTCTAAAGTTTTGTCAAACTCGTTGATTGAAGGATTTCAGAATGGGGGAGACGGTGTTCAAGTGTCGCACCTTCAGTTTGCTGATGATACATATGTTTCATTAAAAACTCAGAGAAGCAGGTGTCTAATTTAAAGCTCATCCTATCAATCTTTGAAACATATCTAGGTTCAAAGTTAATTATGCCAAATCTAGTTTACTCAGGATAAGGGTGGAAGAGGAGGAGGTGCACAGATTTGCATCCGTTATGGGTTGTCAGGTGAAGCAGTGGCCAATGATGTATCTTGGGATGCCTCTTGAGGGAAGTCAGAAATCTTGTGTTTTTGGGATCCGGTGGTGGAAAGGGTTAACAAGAAGCTCGCTTGTTGGAAGCAGTCATACATCTCTTTGGGTGGAATAATAACCTTAATTAAAGCCGTCATGTCAAACATTCTGGTTAATTACATGTCTCTTTTTAAAATGTCTATTAAAGTGCTGAATTTAATTGAAATGTGCCAAAGGGATTTTCTGTGGGAAGGAGGAAGAGAGAAAAATTTTCATCTGGTTAATTGGGAAATGGTGGGTAGGCCTAAAGTTAGTGGAGGGCTAGGTATTGGTCGGCTGAAGGAGCGGAACGTGGCTTTGTTATCCAAGTGGTTGTGGAGGTTTTCAAATGAGAGAGGAAGCTTATGGCATTTGATCATTCTTAGCAAGTATGGTTGTCACTCAAATGGGTAGGATGTTAATCTCTCTTCTAATCATTCCATGTCCTTGGTGTGGAAGCATATTATCTCTCTCTTTCCCATTATTGCTCCCCATCTTAGGTTCATTGTGGGGAATGGGGATTCCATTTGGTTTTGGAAGGATAACTGGTGAAATGACCAGTGTCTCTTCTCCACCTTTCCTAGACTCTGTAGGCTTCCTTATATGAAAGATGCTATGGTATCTGAGGTTATTACTTACTCCAATTCTAGCATTTCTCGGTCATTACCATTTTCTAGGGATCTCTATGATTGGGAAGTGGACTGGGTGGCTAACTTTATGCTTAGGCTTAGTGAGGTTTTCATTTCTCCTTCTTTTGATGACCAATGGGTTTGGGCCTTGGAGTCTTCTGGGAAATTTTCTACCAAATCAGTGTTCCTCTCCTTGTCCACTTTGAATGGTCCGACTGATTCCTTTCAGTTTTCTAAAATTTGGAAGCCTCCTATACCCCCTCGGGTGAAAGCCTTTGCGTGGACAGCAGTGCTAAACCGAATTAACTCTATGGATTTATTGCAGCAAAGAATGCATTACATGTATATTTCTCTTTCATGGTGTGTGCTATGTCATATGGAGGGGGAATGTTTAAATCACCTCTTTCTCCATAGCTCCTTTTCAAGAGAAATTTGGATTCATTTATTCGCTAAGCTCGACTGTGCATGGGTAATGTCGAATAATTTGGTGGAGCTTTTTGACATTTAGGGTATTAGAGGAATAAGGGAGAAAGGTAGGTGCTTCTAGGGCTGTCTTCTTCAGGCAGTGATTTGGAATATCTGGAAATAAAGGAATTTTTGAATTTTTGAAGATAAATGTAAGCCTATAAGAAAGGTCATTGATGCGATTGTTCGGGATGTGAGAAATTGGTTGATAGACACTAAAGAATTCAATGACCTTTCAGTGACTGATCTTCTTTATGACTAGAAGACATGTATCATTCTCAATGTGCTAGCGAAGGATGTTCCTAATGGGTGGTGGCAGCCTCCTTCTGGGAGGTGCAAGCTGAATTTTGATGGAGCCTCGAAAGGTAATCTGGGGTCAAGTGGGTTTGGGTGTGTTATTCGTGACTCTCAAGGAGAGCTCATCAAGATAGTCGCGAGCCCCATTGGTTTTGCTAATTCTACAAAAGCAGAGGTTATGGGTCTCCTATGGGGGCTTAGGGAGATTCGCTCTTTAAAGTTGGTCCAAACCTGAGTGGAAGGTGACTCAGCGGTGGTGGTGGGCTAGGGGCAGGGTCTTTCTAGTGGTTATTGGAAATATGCGCACCTCATTCATGAAATTAGGGATTTAGTGGTGTCCTTAAATGTTGTATTATCCCATGTGCCAAGATCCCATAATGAGATGGCAGACAAAATTGCGAATTGGGGGTATTGGGCTGCCTTTAGTGGTTAGATCTATTGTAATACTTGATATCCCTGAGTAGGCTTTGGGCCCTATTGTTTGTTTTTTTTCCTTCTTTTTTAATAAAGTTGTTATTTATCAAAAACAAATTATAATAACCACTTGGGCATCAGCAATTCATTATAATCGTCAAAATAAATAAGTATGGATTTACAGAGTTCAAAGTGGCTTTTAAACACCCTCAATGGAACACTGCATTTTAAGTATGTAAACCACCTTGCTAGACGGCCAAGCACAAGTATACTAGATGCATAAGATTATGCAAAGGATCTCTCATACTGGAAAATTTATAGCCCGGCATAGGAAACAGATAGGTACACTCAAAAAATTGAAATTCACCCTCCGGTAATTTTTACTTTTTTTAGGAGGCACATGTGCATCTCTTGCACCCACAGATAAAATTGTAGGGAAGATCTCGAGTGATAAGATTAATTTGATGATCAGTTTGTAGGAAATTTTGCTATAGCTTTTTGTAGCACAACCAAAAAGCATGGGTATTTTGTCTTTTAACATGGGTTATTTTGTCTTTTAACATTAGGGAGCTTCTAATAGCACCTCAAAAATTTCTCTCCACACCCCATTTTAAAAAATTTTCAAAATTCCAACCAATACCCATGTTTAAAATTACCCTTCTAACCCAAAACAAAAAAAATCAAATTTCTTTCCACACCCCACCCTCCTCTTCCACCCTCAAACCCCCAACCTCATCCAACAAACCCCACTCTTTCTTCAAGATAAAACCCTTCTCTCCACACTTATTATTGTTCATAGTAATAGCTTAATAGATCATCAAAGGGTTGAACCAGAGCAGGAAAACCACTCAAACAAGGAAATTTTTTTAATGGTTTCGAAGCAAAAAAAAATAAAAAATCATGTTTGATTCATCCCTGCGGGTCCATACAGAACCCTTATGTTAGGCCACTCAGGGCTCTATTCAGACCTGCAAGGTCAAACAGACCCTTCTATTCGGACTTGCAAAGCTGAACAAACTTGCTTTTTTTTTTTTTTAAGAATGTGTATATTGATTTTTTTGTTGTGATGTTCCAATTGCAACACTATGTAAGTGGGCAGCCAATGTTGGGCGGATAAATGGTTTCCTCATTGTCATTAAAAAGTCAGTGCCTGGTGGTTCCTTAAGAAAACTAAGAATTACCCTTGTTTTTTTTTTTTATAATAGAGATATATTGTATTCAGTGACAGAATCATATTGTATTTTTTGTGGTTCCTCAATGTATATTTAAGGTTTTTTTGTAATAAAGTTCTCATTATTCATCAAAAAAATATATATTTCACAGAACAATAAGATGGTAAATACAACTAACTCATAAATCATATCAATAGAATAGAATATGCTAAAGTAAATGGGGTCATCCCCTATACAAATATAGGGAAAATGTCTCATCAGAAAATAAAATAAAAATACATATCATCTCACTCTCTCTCTCTCTTCTCTATAGCCTGTTCCTATGGTGTTTGCGAAAGAATGTGAGGCCAGTGCAGTCATCGCAAGTAGCGGGAGCATCGGGAGCAGTGGGGGCATATGTTGGATCAATAACAATCTCCCCAAACAATTTTTGAACCTGCTAGAGCGTAGTGAGCATGTCCTTTGGATGCCCATCAAGACCACGCACGACGACAAGCTTGATAAAGCCTAATGCACACCTAAAACGTGGATCAACTGACATCGTGGGTGTGCTACTCTAGGAGGACTAGCCTACATAGGTGGATCGATGCTCGAGGTTCTACACATACAAGTGGGACACACATGCATACCACCCCATGTATTCCAAGGTACACTCCCCAGGATAAGAAACTTGAGTGGATCACTCCTCAGGGCATAGCACGTGGCTACTCCACCTTTGCTAGATCTAATCAATGTATGTATAGTCGACCTGATACTGTGTAGATATGGCATTGTGGTCAGCTCGATGTGGGGATAATAGAGGGGGAGGAATGTATGAGACCCCGGCAAATTGCCTCAGCACCTTGTCCTAATGATAAGACTCTACCATATCAAGGCACTTTAGCAGGCCATGATAGAATGCAATATCAAGAAATGGATAGTGGTCCTGACTGTCATCATATAGTGTCTAATTCACCTATAAAAATAAGTTAAAATGAACATCAATTAAGTAATCAAGCTAATAGTTAAATCTACATAACTTAAGTAAAGATCTATGTAACTTAAGTAAGTAAATGTAAGTTTAATGTAATACCTCATTAATGCCTAATACATCAATAGCCTCCCGCAAGGCCTATAGATTATCCCCTAGTGGCTAGTCTCTTTTCGAGGAGTCCATCTGTACAATTACGGCTCGTACCCTCCATAATATATGTTATGATGAGGTGCGAAGTAGGGAAAATGCTCATATATCCACCCCTCGAGCAATGTGATGTATCCCAACATCTGTCGAACACTAGCCTAACTTGCCATTCCTAGTTGACAATAAAGATAGGCTAGGGTTGCAGCACCCCATTCATACTCCTGCACTAGCCCCAAATTACTCAATAGCCTCAGATACATCACAGGCACCCGTGTCGCAGACTTATCGCAAAATAGTGTATAGCCTAATAAAAATAACAAATATGCCTTGGCTGCACACTGAATCAGGGCCCCATCACTGAAATCAGTAACCTAGCTGAACAAATCCCTCAGCCACTCCATCCTCACAAGCTAACCCTAAACGCCTGCAAGGTCCTCCGCCGCCTGCTCGAGCAAGACTCCTAGCTTGCTAACCAATAAGGTAATCACATCTCTATATAATAGCTTCTCGACGCATAATGGGACAGACCTACCAACGACAGAAATCCCCAGGAGAGTCGAGACGTCGTCCAGAGTAACGGTCATCTCCCCGAAAGGCATATGAAAAGTATTAGTCTCTAGATACCATCTTTCCACAAATGCCAACACCACTACCTTATTAACAAATCAGTAGGATGTTAAAATCAATGGAGAAATGACACATATAGCAATCAATCCTTTCAAAATCTCGTTTTTGTACATCGGGATCCTCCAGTACCCACTCTTTTATTTTTTATGCAACGGATATGCATTTTAAAGATTCCCTCTCCTATAATAAAAATAAACAATATTAATAAAAGTGATAAATATGACATTAAAAATTACCAACATAGAATAACAATAATAAATAAAAACTACCAATATGTAATACATGTGGTTGCTAGATTGTGATAGCAATTTGTATCCTGAAGCTCCCTAGCAATGAAGGGTCTTCTAGAGATCCAAGAATGTTCGGAGATTCATCAGTCTCTTCAGAGTTTTTGGCGTATAAAAATTGTTGTGTATCCTCAACATAATTCTAAGACACTGATGGTTCTATGACCACTCTCGACGTTTGGTCAACGTGATTTCTCTTAACCAATGTCGTTGGTTGGACACGAGTACAACAAGAGGTGATAGCGTCCATATCTGTCATCTAACATATTCATTCATCAGTAGATAATACCAATTTTTTTTTAATAATTCTTCTTTAAAAAAAAATCGCAAAAAAAATCTAGACAATATTTGTAGGCTTTTTTTTTCTTGAGCACCTCTATTCGGACTGCATGGCTAAACAAAGGCATTCCGGAAAAAACATGCAAAAAACTAAAAAAATTGGAAAAACATTTTAAAATTTGAGGGAAACTTCAAAACATACGGTACATTATGATTTTATAGCATTCAATCGTGCAAAAAAGAAATTATTGCAAAGATTTTGGCTAAACTTACTAAGATTTCGGTTTCTTGGCATAGTTTTGCTTTTGGCCCTTTCTTTGCAAAATCTGACATTTCTATGTTGAGATCCAATTTATTGCCACCATCGGGATGTTTTTTCTGTCACTGTTACCGTTCCCGCCACCGGATTTCATGCCTTGATCGGTTGTAACGAAGGAGAGAGAGGGAGAATGTGTTCGGTGATAACGTATGGAGAGAGAATAAGAGGTGATTGGATGAGGGGTGGGTGTAGTGAGAAAAGGATAAGGGGTGAGAGGATAAGGGGTACTTTAGGTAGGGAAGTGGGTGTGAAGAGAAAAATGGGGGCAAGGAAGAATTGGGGGTGGAAAGAAATTATTGGGGTGCTATTAAAAGCTCCCTTAACATGGGGCCTTTGTCTTTTTGTGATCTTTTGGGTCATGCTACAAAAAGCTACAGCAAAATTTGTTGCTGCTGATCATTGCGTGAGGTGGGTTTTTGGTAGATGAGGAATTAAAGACGAATAAGTGGATAACTAAAGAGGATTTGCACCAAATGATCAGCTGCAGCAAATGTTGTTGTAGCTTTCAAGTAGCATGATCAAAAAGAACACAAAAAGACAAAAAACCCGTGTTAAAAGATAAAATACCTTTTTTTTTTCGCTGTGCTACTTAAAAGCTACAGCAAATTTGCTGCAGCTGATCACATCTAAAACAGTGAAATTGCTGTGAAATCTCATCTTCAAGATCCTTCGGAACTTTATTAGGTGCATGAATATACATACAATAAACAATCATGAAAAACGAAACGGTGATTCAAAAATTGAAAAAAAAAGAAGGGGGGGCATGGTTTTTATTGCACTCTGGTTCAGCAACTTCCCGTTTCCAGAACCGAACCAAAACCCTTACTTTTATTAGTTTTGTCTTTCTTTTCTTCTGCATCCTCCTCCTCTTCTTCTCCCTTTCCATCTCTTAATCACCTACTCTGTAATAAGTGTTCAAAAGTATATGGTCGTGGAGCCTTTGGCTTGCCTAACAAGTTGGTAGGTCGCTCGGAGGCGGTAAGAGTGATTCGTTGGGCCCTTTACCATTGTCTACCACAAACGCCATCTTAAGCCCCCACGTCGTGTGCACTTCTAGATGGCAATGCATGAACCAAACACCTACAAACACAGAAAAGAACTCCATCAATGAATTATTCTTTAAATTAAGCCCCATCAAAGGACAACTGAAAATTTAATAGTAGATGATCAATAATAACCCAGAAACCAAGTACGGAAAAAATAATAATTAGAAGTACAGAATTTTAAATTTCAGTGATCTTGATACCTGGATTATCAGCTCTGAATCTAAAAGCAGTCCATCCACCCATTGGAACTCCAACTGTGTTCCTCTCAACAGGGTCAACAAGATTAAACTTGGCTGGATCTTTCTTGGGATTGTAATTCCCTATTCCCCTTCCAACTACAAAGAAATTGAAGCCATGTAGATGGACTGGATGGTTCTCTGGGGCTATGACCCCTGTGTCCTGTAAGACAAGCTGAACTGTAGAGTTGTAAGGGAGCCTATAAACCTTGGTCCCATTCATGGTTTGCATGTTTTTTGGTGGGGAACCAGAGTAATTGAAGGCTATGGGAGGATTGCCAGGGAAATCATCAGTGAACACCCCACTTATTTTGAAGTGATGTGCTTGAAGCAGGGCAGTGGTTGGCATGACAAAGCTGATATTATTGATATCGGCCACCACTCGGGTCCCACTTGGGCAGGTGGAACATGGGTTGACGCCAAGTCCCACAGTGAAGAAGAGGGAGTGATCGACTGTCAATGGGACTTTGGCAGGGTATTTTTTCGAATTTAAGCTTCGGAGGGAGTCAATGAAGTTGGAAGCCACTGAGGTGGCGTTCGGAGGAGGTGGGGTTGTGAGGGTGGTTGCAGCTGTAGCAAGAGCCCCGGAGTAGTGGACAGTGGCGGTTGCAGTCATGTTGTCAACTGGTACTCCTGGTGTGTCCAAGAAAGGGGAGGCGGCGACTAAATACTTGCCGGAGCCGCGATTCGCGGTCAGAATGGCGTTTGTGGTCTGGCCGGGAGCTATGAGTATGGTGTCGGTTGTTAAGGGCTTGGTGTAGACGGCGTCGACTTAGACCA
>JAOXJP010000003.1:10825187-10845621 GCA_025762735.1 Platanus orientalis | reverse complement strand
ATTTATGTTGTTGTCTTAAATATGTTGTAAGTATTTTATTTCATAAATAAATATTATTTTAGCAAATTTTAATTTTTTAACATTGTCATGACATTTGTTTTGAAAAAGTCCTCAATCTAGAGGCAAAAAGAATTCATAGGAGGAAGAACCCTCCCTCTCATAATTGCTTGATTTCTCTTGATCTGGTAGCTGATTAGACAGTCGAAAACAATAATTGGTTTCACGTCTATTCGGCACCTAGGGTCAAAGATGAAATAAAAATTTTGTGCTCATGTGGCTTCGGCACACGCCCACGCATCCAAATTTTTGTGTGTTAACAATCATTTCACCCATGTTGCCAACATTATTGCTCCCCTTCTCCTATTTTTCAAATATAACCAAATGTAGCACAGAGATACCTCATCGAAGAAGGATTTTGCTTAAAACTCCATGTTTAGTGATACCCATTAAATCCGAATTATTCCCTCATATTTTTTTGAAAGGCCCCACTCAATAAAGTCACTTACGAGACGAGTGTAAGGATCTAATAAGAAGCCATATTGTATGAACTAAAGGAGGCACTTCAATGCATTGACATACTGTACAATATGTGGCGGATTATCTCTTCATAGGATTAAACCCATGGCCTCTCACAAGAAGAGGACATTTACTCTCAAATTTATTAGTGTTTTTATTTAAAAAAAAGTTACACTACATAAATTCAATTTTAGTTTAGCTTATATTAGCTTAAAAATCCTCGAATGAAGGAAATCCTTTAATTTTACCATTAAAAAAAAACTTAAAAAATTTATACTTCATATGGAAAAGAAATTAACTATGTGAGAATAGTGTCAAAATAAATTATGCGTCGCTTTCTAAATGAAGAAACCTCACTTCAACGTTGAAACCATGTTTCTATTACAAATGGTTTTGTATGTCATTAATGCAGTGTCATCGTAATGTTATATATATATATATATAATGCTTAGGAATAATAATGTCATGACAATAGACACAATGGTACAAGGAATGTTACAGCGATTGTCACAATGACTAAAATTATTGAAATTATGGTTCTAATTACTGTGGGTATGACCTTAACCCAACATTCAATAATTTTTTTCTCCATGTCATAAATGTAAATAATTGTATTAATTACAAAATTTCTTAGATTTCTCAAAAAGGTAGACAAATTAGGTTAATGGGCCATTAGGCTGTTGGATCTTGTTTTTTTCTTTTCTTTTCTTCTTTTTTCTGACTGGTAAACCAAGTCTTAGGTTAACATGAAGAGCCCGTTGCCACCCCTACCTTGCAGTGAGCATTTCCAGTTAGAATACGTAACGAAATTCAACACTCAAGTTCTGATTTGGGGAGCCTACAATATTGCATTCGCAGTTTGGCCATCGCAGATTACTTAGATTACTAGATTACTTTGGTGTAAAAAAATATACCAAAATAATCTTATTCGACTAATTTTATATCTGCCAAACCCATAAAAGACATATATTCTTGTGTGTGTGAATTTTTTTTTCAAGGAAAACCATCTCTTACTCCTTTTACACTTCTTCTCGTTCATTGGAGCATGGAATTAATGATAAAAAACAACCTTAAAAATCTTATTTTGGTGGAATTTTTTTTAGTATTCTGTCATTTTGCATGGTTTCCCAAAACTGTAACAATGAGGCAAGCATTTTTTTTTTTGGTTTTGGTGTGGTTATCACCATATTTTATTAGTTTAATGCATGTAAGTAAATAGAATTCTAATATGGTTTTTGTGTCAGTTTTTTCAGGTATTCACACCCGCGTCCAATAAAAAAAAAAAATGACAACGACCTTAGGGTTTTTTAGGCTTGCCAGTAACGATTTCTAGATTGGAGAAACATGTCACGTCAACCATCGGTCCAAAAAGGGCTCTCAGCCATGTTGAATTGCGTATACGGCGTTTGTGGGACAAAAATCGATGGCCAACTTCATCCTCATACTTTTAAAATCTTTAAAGGATGCTTGAATCAACAAGAAACATTAATCAAAACTGATGGTGATATACTCCGTGGCCCATATTTTAACGTTTCTTTTTGTTTCCACCGAGAGAGGTCAACACATGACAGTAATAGTAGTGTCCACACTAAAAGGTCAGTCTGGTGGCTCCAGCTTCTGTTCACACTGGGAGCAGAAGGAAAGAGTTTCCATGGATAACTCTCTGACCATGGATAAGGGGGAGAAGCTTTCATGTGGAATACGCTCGTCCACCGTTGTTTTGGGTTCCTCATCCCTTGTTTTGTTCCAAGCAAAGCCAAACAACAAATAATCATTGATTCAGATTTTCTTGTACAAGAGCATAGCTTCGATTCCTATAGCCAATATATATAACAAGCACTAAAATAAAATGGAGGCAAAGGGGTTTGGATTAAGTGTTCATGGCATTGGAATTTCATTTTCTTGCTCCAATTTGGATCTTTTAAAGACACAACTCAAGGCCTAGAATATTGTTTTTGGTTTTTGAACTTGCAAATAGTTGGATAAGGCTGTTTGTTGTTGTTGTTGTTATTGTTGTTTTCAAACTCGCACATAATTGGTGAGAACAAGTTCAGGATCAGGTTCCCGATCAAAGAAAAGTTTTTAAGTGATGAATTAGCAAATTAGGTAAACATAAACATCATGAGAACCATTTTAGTGGAAGTCATATGATTATCCTTTGAAAAAACAATATGTACTTAAAGTCATCTTGATCTTCAATATGGGTTGGTGTTTTAGTGAGGCTTGGTGCCTTAGTGGCCCTTTAATCATGATTATCAAATTAAGAGCCCACTCATAAAGTACAATATTACACTTATTGGATAATAATAATCCTTTTGGTAATGATTGGATAATGTTGTAGATCATTAAAATGAAGAATGCAAGGTGCCCTTCCCTTTAGTTTTCAAGTTGTGATCCTTAGCCATGAACTACTATACCATATGAGAACTCATAGGTAAGATGGACCTCAATGAGACTTATTACAGGATTGAGTGGGGATTCATTTATCAGGCCATGACTAAGATGGATTTTAGTTCTTAGTGGATCTCTTGGGACTTTTTTTTTTCTATCTACAACATCATTCAAATTCTTGTCAATTGTATCCTTGGGGCCGCTTTGCCCCTTCCTAGGGACTTAGGCAAGGAGGTGTGCTTTCCTCTTTCCTTTTCCTCATTTGTGCTTAAAGCTTTTCTACCATGATCCTAAAGAATGAAGCAATAGGCAATCTCCCAGGTATCCACATAAGTAAGAGGAACCCCCTATATACCATGTTTTTTTGTAGATGACTGCTATATCTTCAGTCAAGTTACTACTCAAGCAGCAAACTACATTAGCCAACCCCATGTCTGAGCAGATAAGTTTGAGATCCTCTTTTGTAGGACCACCTCAGATCTCAATAAAACTCAAAATTTTCATATTTTGGGTATTAGAGCTATTAGTTAGCCTGACAAATTTCTTGGACTTCCATCATCAATTAGACAAAATAAAAGGATGTAATTCTCCTTTCTTGACCATAAAATTCGCAAAAGAATCCAAGGATGGAAAGCGAACATGTTCTCTCTTGCTAGAAAAGATATTATGTTCAAGTTAGTGATAGCTTCAATCCCAGCCTATGCAATGCCATATTTTCTAATTAAAAAGGTATGTGTGCAGCAATTGATAAATGCCGGAGGAATTTTCGGTTGGGCCAATCCCACCAAGAGAGAAAAAATCCACTGGATGAAATGGAGTGTCTTAAAGAGCAATAAAACAAATGGAGGCTTGGGTATATGAGACTTGCATCTTAGCAACCCTGCCCTCCTAGCAAAGCAAGCATGACGCCATATACAAAATCTGCAGTCCCTATGGGCCCGGGTGATGCCTTCAATATACATCGCAAAGTCTCATATGTTATTTGATAACATAAAGAACTATGGGTCCTGGGCTTGGCAAAGTCTCCTTAAAAACAAGGGAGTTATGCTAAAAGGGTCCCATTAGGAAGTGGGTTTTGGGGAGTCCATCCACATATAGAAGGACAAATGAATTCCAAGTCTACCCTCCTTCAAACTCTCCTTTGTTCAACTTAACATAAATGTCCCCATAAGGGTAGTAGATCCTATAGACAAAGACTCCTCCCAGAAATGGAAGATAGCTTTTCTCAACTCTCAGAAACTAAGAAAGATGTCATCTTAAAAGTATCCCTCATCCCCCTTCTCAACCAAGATCAACTCACTTGGCATTTAAGTAGTAATGAGGATTTTTCAGTTAAGACAACCTATGCTCTTTTAACCACTGAAAATAGGAGACCATGGGGTTGGGCTCGAGCGGCTTATGAAAAATTATTTATCACTCTAGTCATCTTCCCAAGATCAAAGCTTTCCTTTAGAAAGCCTTCCACAATGTCTTGCTGGTAAGATCAAATCTTTATACCTGAATAGGGATGATTTCTCAAGAATGTCCTCTTTTCCATCAAACCAATGAATTGGTCTGCCATTGCTTGCTATACTACCCATGCATCACTCCCTGCTAAAGATGCCTCCTTCCAGAGTTAGCACTATTACCAAACCACTTTCTACCCTTCATTGAATGGTTATTCACTTAGTCCAACATCCTCAACTAACCAAGTTGGAATGCCAGCGTTGAATAATTGATATTGGTTCTTGGTTTCTTGAAAAATAGAAATGTAGTGTTATTCTCCCATATGTGAACTAAGATCTCGGCTATTTTATATGAATTCCACAAGTTACAGGAGGCCCTTCAGGATCTCTATCACCCAATTGAGCAGCAAAGAGCTCATTTTTTGGCCCCCCTTGGTAGGGGTGTCAACGAGCTGAGCTGAGCCAAGCTTTGCCTAACTCGGCTCAGGCTCGGCTCAGACTCGTGATGAGCCTAAGTTGCCTAGCTCAAGTTCGGCTCATGCTCATGATGGTAAGCTTAGGCTAGGCTTGTCTTAGGCTCAACTCATCGAGCTTAAAACAAGGTTCAAGTTTGGCTCTTAACAAGTTGAGTTTCAAGCTGAGCTGAGTTAGCTCGGCTCTTTGACAACCCTACCTCTAGGGGATTTTTTGTGGCAAAAACCGGAGAAGGATTGGTTAAAGTTAAATGTGGACGCGAGTTGTCCAAAGGCTTCACTAGGTGTGGGTATAGGGTTAGTGGCTTATGACTCAGACAGACAATGGTGGGGCTCGGTCTCTCAATGAATGGATGACATGGGAGTCTTTTAGGTTGAATTAGAGGCGATCATTTTGGGGCTTCAGCTAGCTATGAAATTGCATTTGGATAAAAACTATCATTGAATCAAACTCGCTGCAGGTGGTGAAGACCATTGTCAATGGTCATCATGTTTGTCCTTGGCCAGCTCAAAGTCATTTTTTGGTGTGCCAAGCCCTCTTGCAGAATCATGCAATTAAAATCTAGTATTGTAATTGATTGTGTAATTCCAAAGCGCATGCCAAGGCACTATTTGTGATATCGAACCCTTGTATGACAAACTCTTTTATCTCATGGGGGTTCCTAGCTTAATAATTTATTCCTAGAATTTAATGAAAAATAAAAAAATAAAAAATTAAGGTTATGATACAAAATATCTCCAAAATAAGATTTTTTATTATAGGGTTTAGAAAGAAAAATTCACACGTTACAACAATCCCCATTTTTTCTGTGGATAGGACCACTTGTGTACGACGAGACTTTTCTACGCTCGGCATTTTGACGGCCACATCAGTGTTAGAAGTGATTTACACTTACCCCTAAAAAATGAAAATCATTTTTGACATTGACATTTCCACCCGTTTGACCCTCAACGGAGGTTAGAAGAGGTTAGGAGTCGGCCTATAAAATCCAAGCCAACTCCTGTATCATTACGTGAAACTAGCAACAAAGGTGGAAGAAGAAAGGCAGCCAAAATCGCAAATGTGAGCACCTTTGAGTGCTAGGTGATGACAACAAATAATTTGCTGTTGGGATTTGACCCCAAGACCTCTGTCACGGAAAGACAATGTCACATCCATCTTAAGGGTTATTTTGATAAATATATTAGATATTTCTCTCTTACATATTTACCAAAACATCCTTCAAGAGTAGTGTTACAAATTGATTGGTTTTGGGGATATATTTCTCAAAGTCCAGCCGGTAAAGGTTCAAACTCGCACTTCAAGGGGGCGTGGGCTTCATTTCCGATGTTAGCAGGTTTTTATCTTCGGGTAACTGATGTGGCAGGTATTTAATAGGACGCTCTCCTTCATAAGAAGGTGTGCCGAATGAGTCGATTTCGTCAAACATAAATGTCACAATTTATGGGCTCTGTTCATTAGTTTCTTCAACTTAAAATAATATAATATATGTTTAAATAAATAAATAAGTAGTGGCTGGGGACTGCTGCCTTGGGACCTGCTAGTATGAATAGAGAAGCGGGAGGGAAGAAGGTAAATCTTCAACTCGACGGCTCTGGTTGTCCAACGCAAAGCAAGCAGAGGCATTCTCTCGCCTCTGCCTCTAATCTTGGCGCCGGCGCATCTGTTTCAAAAGCGTAGCCTGTCTTTCCGTCTCTCCTTTTACGAAGGAAGAATCAATCACTTGCTCGTTTCTTGAATCTTGATCTTCCAGCGACGCCATTAAACGAGTCCTTAAGACTACCGAGGTGAGAATTTCCGACTTCCTGCACTTTCTTCCTTTTGCTTTAATTCGTTTAAATTCAATTATTTAAGCTGATCGAGCGTCTATAATTTCTGCTTCTTCTGTTTAATTTTTTTTTGGGTATGCGTTCTACTGTTCTATACTCAAATTGAAAGATTTTCTTCTCTTAGATCTGTTAATTTTCATATTTTTCTTCAACTACGCGATCTTTCTGCTGCTGCTCTGGTTGCTTTTTAGTTCATACGTACGGTCTTTGATCTGTTTGATGCTATACTGTTTTCCCCCTTTCTGCTGCTTTGGTTCAGCGTGGGCTCGTCGTAATTTTTTACTGCTCAACTTGACCGTCGGGCGTCAAACAATGATGGCCACATCGACGGCGTGTCGTAGCCGGGTCCGTTGGTCGTACGCTCTGGTTTAGTGAGTGAACAGAGATGTGATTTTTTTAGCACTTAGCAGAGTTCAATCTTGTCGTTTAGCGTGGTAATACAATAATAAGGCCGACAAGGCCGGCTTCACAGTGATGTTGCCTCTGTGCACCGCGTGATTCGAATGTAGTGGGACGCATCAATACGTGGATCCAAATCTACGGTTTTAAAGTTGTACTGGATCATTTTCCTTATTTAATAAGACTTACAAAATATCTCTGGGTCGGCCCGGGAATCATCCGGATTGGTGCGAAAGCAAATGTTCTGTCCAGGATGGTGTCTTGGACACCAGGTGACGACGCGTGGAAGAAAATGGTGGGTTTGACGAAATTTTAAAATCCTGCTCATTTTCTTCCACGTGTCGTCTCCTGGTGTCGAAGACACCAACCTGGACAGAAGATTTGTTCTCTTCTTGGTGACGCTAGCCGGTTGAAATTTCTGAAGGTGAATCAATGTGAATTTTATCACATGGACATGTGGAGCAGCAGAGGAGACAAATGAAGTTTCCTAGTTTTGACTGAGAGAGTGTGTGGACGATATTGAACGTGCAACTTCAGCAATGTTTGACCTTGAAAGCGGGGAGGATTCAAAACCCAACAAAAAAATTATGGGTTGCTTCCTCAATCTGTCTAATTCTGTGTTCTGATTGCTGTATGACCGAAAGATGCGTTTTTTTGTTTCTGTGCTTATTACGCATCCCGCGTCTAACTCTCTTTACATAAATGATGAGAAATGAACCCTTAGGGAGCGTCTGGGACCATATGGAAGGATTGGCTTGAACAGGAAGTGACCGGCCCAGCCCTGGCTTACCTTTGCTTACTCTTACTTGACGCACCCAAGTCGTCATTAATTAATTTAATTTTTTGATGGGTAAGTCGTCATTAATTAATTTTGACATGAATCCCTCCACAGAATAGTTCCATTGATAAAGTATGATAAAAGTATCTTTATAATATTATATAGTTTATTTTTTAAACAATTTTTTGGGGTAAAAAATACAGCTTTTTAACTAGAAAGATGGTTATATTTACCGAACAGACAGGAAAGAAAGAAAAATGGTTTGTACTTTATATTCTTTGAATCTCTTTGATAGGTTTGATTGTGTTCCTTGTTGTAAATAAATTGATGTCCTTTTCCTTTTCTTGCTTGCTCTACTGTTCTTATGACGCATTCATCCATCAGTATTTTCTCAGAGTACGGCAGAAAATTTTATTAAAAAAAAAAAATAGAAAAACAGGTATGACTCAAGTTCTTTCTTGGTCCCTTTTGTAAAGTTTTTCTATTATTCAGTGGATAAGTTGAAGCAGGGAAAAACAATCTGCTCATGTGAGGTTCGTTAAATGCATTTTCATTGTTTGGAATTCAAACTTTCTCCTTCTTCTTTGTTTTGTTTTGTTTTAATCTTTATTTATTTTTATAATTCTGGGTGCTGGAATGCTGCTTCTATCTAATTGAAGTTGATTTGTTGGAGAAGATTCTATTTGACCGTCAGTCTTATCACAACTTATCTAGAAAATGGTTTTCCTTCAGTTGCTTGGTTTTTTTGTTTTTTTTGTTTGTTTGAGGGATTTGTGGACTCCTTCATATGGGTGCTGTTTGTTTGATCTAGCACGGGAATATTTTTTGTTCTCTGAGCTTAGCTGCTCAGGTAACCTTCATGTTTTGGATTTAAAGGGTTCTGTTAATTTACTGACAAGTTGTTGCTTATTGGTAAACCATATTGACCATTACTTAAGGTTAAAATTATCTGAGTGATTTTAAAATTCTCTATTTGTTTAAGCTTTGATTGTGGATGCTCTAAGTCTTTTTGGGAAAAGTTTCCATTTATGGGTCTACAGACATGTACTGTGATTTCTGATTTCCTAGGTATTGAACGATTTGGATCCTCTGGAGAGGCCTTTATTGTTCCAGATATTTACTAATTTAACCTCAATCTGCTGTCTGTGTTTGATCTGGGTCCTTTAGTGAATCCCTGTTTGCATAGGCTGCTTGACCTCCAAGATCTTTTCATAGACTCTGTTTGATCATGGTTTCTAAGAAAGCTTCTACAGTATTGAGGTTTCTAGTTTAGCAGAGTAGAAGACAAAACATTAATTATATCATAAATAAAGGTTGTAAACAATAAGCAAACAGATATAAAACAGACGATGGTAAGAAAAATAACCGAACTTATTGGTATATGTAAGATGAAGTCATGTTGCAGCAACACTTCCCTTAAATTTGATTAACCCCATTAAAAGGAACCAGTTAAGCAACGGTCAGGATACCAAGTGCTAATGCCCAACTAACTCAGCCCCATAAAATGCATTAAAGATTAAGATCCAAAAGGTCATGAATGTTGCATATTAACATGTCTAGAAACCTTAAAGCACTAAATATCTTTCAAAAGAAAGAGAAAAGGATAAAAACTTTGGTTGGTATTAATGAGCTCTCTCACACACACTGTACAACACAACATGTGTATGGTTTGTGTGTTGCCACATGGAGAATCTCTCCAGAACACTAATACATAGAACAACTGACACTTGCCATATGTAAACGTGAGAAGTTTGATCTACCTGATGTGGGTACCTCAAAACAGTACACCTCTAACTAAGAATAAAATAATCTTTTTAAAACAAGAAAGACCTAGAAAAGGAAAAAAAGATATGTTTACACAAAACGAGATAACATCAATGTATAAACAAACAAACCTATAAGAAAATATACAAATAAGTTCAATTAGAAAAGATGAACAAATCAAAACTTTATTATTTGAATCACACAACTAAATAAAATGCAACAAAATAGTTGTTATATAATTTTATGCTGTTGTTTATATTGTGCTTTCTAATGGAAGTTGTGGTAGATTATTCATGCAACATTACTACATAATCTGCATCTAAGTCTCATCATCATCAATTCATGCCATCTGAATCTTGGAGCAGGATGTGGAACCATATCTGAAGTGCTTCAATTCCTCAAATGAGTTGATGTCATCTATCCTGTGTTTGGTCTATATACTTTTCAGAACTGGTTGAAGGTCTTGGTATGTAGTCATGGAAGATAGGCATCAATTCCATGTAAGACTGCCAACCTGAATTGTCATCTAGCTTTGGCGAGATGTTTCATGCTGCTAATGGCTGGCAACTGCTGCCATTTCTTATATTCTGTCTCATATAGTACTAAGTCAGTTAGCTAGGCAACTGAATTCATGGCAAGATT
Source organism: Platanus orientalis (assembly GCA_025762735.1). Lineage (NCBI taxonomy): Eukaryota > Viridiplantae > Streptophyta > Magnoliopsida > Proteales > Platanaceae > Platanus > Platanus orientalis. The sequence goes on along the minus strand of JAOXJP010000003.1, from coordinate 10,835,383 downwards.
AAACTTGTTTTTGTTCCTTCAATGTTTGCACTTTGAACCTCTTGGTTTAATTTTTAATTGTCATAAGCGAGGAAACAAACTTTTGTACATTTCCTTTAACTGGCATTTCCATAGGTCCCTCGTCACATATTGTACCTTCTTATGAATCTATTCAAAACTTCTTTTTAACTGAAAGAATAATTGACTATAAAACCAATGTACTGGACTCTAATACATTGATGTAGGTTCCAACCATGAGCAAACATTTGCCAAATTGTCTAGTTCATGAGTGACTAAGATCTAGTTTAGCTGCATTAGCTGATAATACTAGCTAAATTTTGAAGTTGTAATATGATCTCTATTGATTTTTTAATCTCAACAGATTCTTATCCTGCATGCATGATCAGACTTGGTACTGTTGCATTTTACAAACTTTTGCTGATTATAGGCATCACAATCCTGAAGTTGTAGGTGAGTTACCCAAACAGACACAATAAGCAAAAGAGCATACCCCAGCATCTAGAGACCATGGCAGAAGAAGATATTTATACTAAAGATGGGACAACAGATTTCCAAAACAAACCCGCGAACAAGAAGCAAACAGGAACCTGGAAGGCTTGCCCCTATATCCTAGGTATTTGTTTAATTGTGCTGTTTATACTGAATGTAATCATTCATCTTCCTGTCATAATTTTGAAATCTGATCATCATAAAAGACTTATCACATGGAGTTCTCCATAGGTAATGAATGCTGTGAACGATTGGCCTACTATGGGATGAGCACCAATCTAGTGAATTATCTCAAGTTTCAACTCCACCAGCGTAATGTTACAGCGATCAATAATGTCACAAATTGGTCTGGAACTTGCTACATCACACCACTGATCGGAGCCTTTCTAGCCGATTCCTACTTGGGAAGATACTGGACGATTGCCTGTTTCTCAATCATCTATGTTTGTGTAAGATTTATTAAGCCAACCAATCATTTAATTTTTATAGACTCAAAATGATCAAGCTATGGACAAAGTTTAGCAACTGGATGCTGTTAAAAAAACAAGTTCTCCCATTAACTTCATCCAGATCTTGACAAATCGAGTCATCCTTTTGAGTTGTTTGAATACATGACTGAATATTTAGACCATGCTCTTCTGCAATAAGCTGTGGTTTTCCTAAAAAAAATTAAATCTTTTGATTGGTTCTAGGGGATGACACTGTTGACATTGTCAGCATCTGTCCACGGACTAAAACCATCCTGCGAGGCAAAAGATGTTTGCCATCCAACAATGGCACAAAGTGCAGTTACCTTTGTAGCACTATATCTAATTGCTCTGGGAACAGGAGGGATTAAGCCTTGTGTCTCATCCTATGGTGCGGATCAGTTTGACGATACTGACGAGGCTGAGAAGAAATATAAGAGTTCTTTCTTCAATTGGTTCTATTTCTCAATCAACATTGGTGCCCTCCTTGCGGCCTCTTTGTTGGTCTGGATACAAATGAATGTTGGCTGGGGGTGGGGTTTTGGCATCCCAGCAGTGGCGATGGCAATTGCAGTTGTGAGTTTTTTCTCGGGTACTCGGTTGTATCGGAACCAGAAACCTGGAGGCAGCCCCCTGACACGCTTCTGCCAGGTGTTTGTCGTATCCTTTAGGAAATTTCAAGTTAAGGTACCAGCTGACAAGTCCCTTCTGTATGAGACTGCAGACGAGGAGTCTGTTGTCAAAGGAAGTCGCAAGCTTGATCATACAAATCAGTTGAGGTAAGTATACTGAAGCAAGGGTGGAGTTACTAGCCCAAGTCCAAGTTACCTTTAAACCTGAGTCATGAAACACTTGAAAGAAATGCTCTAGACATTGTTAAGTTTTACCACTACAGAATCCTTTTCAGAACTTGAAACTTCCCATTGTAAAAGTAACTTGGCCAAGCATTACATTTTCTCCACAGGGGAATGAAATGACCGAGGTTACTTTTATATGTTCTTTTGAGTGCAGAGACTATTTTGTGACATTAAATATTTTACTAAAATTCACAACTTGTCTGGTACTAACTTGACTCATTAGAGTCAGTGAATCTATTTGTGATAATCAGATTTTATGTACTCTAGGCTTCACTTTTCTTTGTGTGTTCTGAGCTTTAAAGTATGGTTATTTGGTGCATTATTTGGAACTATTAATAAACTCCTGTTGGTTCATTATCTAATGTTTGTCATACTCAGCTTCTTTGACAAAGCGGCGGTGGATACAGAAACAGATCAAAAGAAAGGAATTGTAAATCCATGGAGACTCTGCACAGTGACCCAAGTTGAGGAGCTGAAGTCATTTATACGGTTACTTCCTATATGGGCCACTGGCATCATCTTTGCCACCGTATATAGTCAGATGAGCACCTTGTTTGTCTTGCAAGGAAACACCATGGACCTTCACATGGGCCCCCACTTCGAAATCCCTTCGGCGTCTCTCTCTATCTTTGATACCATCAGTGTGCTCTTCTGGGTCCCAATCTATGATCGCTTCATTGTCCCATTTGCCAGAAAATTCACCGGTCACAAACATGGTTTCACTCAACTCCAACGGATGGGCATTGGCCTTTTTATCTCCATCTTTTCCATGTTGGCTGCAGGGATTCTGGAACTAATGAGACTTCGCATGGTGAGAAAGCACAATTACTATGATGTTGAGCATTTGCCAATGTCAATATTTTGGCAGATCCCACAATACTTTATCATAGGGTGTGCAGAGGTGTTCACCTTCATTGGGCAGTTGGAGTTCTTCTATGAGCAAGCACCAGATGCCTTGCGGAGCATGTGCTCTGCTCTCTCACTCACAACAGTTGCACTAGGGAACTACACAAGTACATTACTTGTTAATATTGTTACTGATATCTCAACGACGCATGGAAGGCTTGGCTGGATACCAGATAATTTGAACAGGGGTCACCTCGACTACTTTTTTTGGCTCTTGGCTGTGCTAAGCGTGCTGAACTTAGGAGTTTATATCTTGATCGCAATGTGGTACACATATAAGAAGGCTGTGGGGACCCTACGTTGATAGTTTTTACCTGATCTTACGCATGGACTACATGAATGATGGTGTGTGCGGGTGCGTGGAGGGAAGTATTCTGTTTTAGTTTAATTGTTGTTTGTGTACTGAATTTCCAGTGGTTCTTATTGAAGGGATTTAGGGGCTTGTAAATTTTTTAGTGGTCAGTGTTTTCTAATTTCTACACGAAGTTTGGCTTGTTAAAGATTTGAAGGGAGATTCCAAGAAAATGTATCAAGCCTCCTTTATGTTATCAAAGTAGGTGCAATTACACTCTTTAGACTTTTCTGCAATTTAGGAAGCCTATGTTTGTCTCCTTTGGCTTCTTGGAAAGCTTTACTTGGTGGACTGTCTCCCAATTAAGACACTGATCTACACTTTTTAGTGTTGTGTTGGAAGTCAGATTCTTAATTACAAGCAGGGAACATTCTATTGATGGTTGGGTGTATACAGTTAGCTCTACAGATTTTCCACACAAAGGTGGAGGGTCACTGGACCAACAAAAGATGGTGAGGATTTTCTATGCCTATGCAAACCTCCGCCGAGGTCAAGGGACGACCACATCAGCATCAGAAGTGATTTACACATGCCCCCAAAAAGTGAAAATCACTTTCGGCGCTGATGTTTCTGCTCGTTTGACCCTCAGCGGAGGGTAGAGGAGGATAGTGTCAGCGTATAAAATCCAAGCCGACGAAAGAAACATCCCCCACTGATTGGCTTCCCATAAAATATACAACTCGACTGGTATCCAATTGAATGGAGCTTTATGGAGGCAACACCATGGTTCTAGGAAAAAAAATCCTAATATTATCCAGGTATTAAGGAACGAATTAAGGATGCCCAAGACAAGCCATTTTAAAGATGGGAGGGAGGGAACCACCGAATGAACAAGCAGCAGTGCCCAGCTTGGGTAAGTAGCTTAGGTTTCAGCCACGCAGCATGGCATTACGAGTAGAGACTAGAGATGGATTCAAAAGAGCCAGTGAATTAAATGGGAACCCAAGTAAATTAGATGGCTAAGATCCTTCAGTCACTGAATTTTGAGATATAGTTAACCACTTTACTTAATCACTTAATCCTTGAGGAAAATTTTAACCAAAACTTTATGACTCAGTTGCTAGCTCTACTTGATTATGCAGTGGTAATGAAGCTTGGTAGCATCGTCCATCATTTTGATGGTTATGATCTTCGAAACTATCTATCTACTATTATACTAAGGTAAAAGTAATATGTTAATCCGACTCTTAAAAATGTTAATAATTTTAATGAGCCTTGAAATCAAGACCTCTTGTTTAATAAGTATTGCTCTAAGCAACTAAACTACAAAAGTTTGTTTCTCTTCGTACCCTTTTGTTTTTAATCCATGTAACCCTCTTCAATCCCCTATACTCGCTCACGTAGACCCTCTTCAATCGAGTTTAGATCCTGTCTGATCTGCTAATGACGGAATGATATCCTCTGCAACCCCCCATGAGTGTGACTTCCCTCATGGGGTGTCACACAAGGGGGCTTCGCAGAGGATATCAGCCCGTTTATGACCTGTTAGGACCTGTCCACAATTTAAATGCAGGATTTGGCATAAAAAGATGTGCACAACTTATGCTTAACCATTTTTTAATGCCAAACCGTGTATTTTGGTTGTGCACAAGTCATAAGCAGACCGGACAGATCCTTTCCGTCTCTAATCCCTCCATTTTTTTTTTTTTTTTCGATTCATTTAACCTCCCTGTGGCTAATGGAATCCCCAATGCTCCTCTCTCATAAATCTTGCCAAGATTCTCTCTTAAATTTTCTCTCTACAGTGTCATCTAATTAAAATCCCAAGCACGTATATATCCATCTACGTTATTATTTCTCTTTTAAGATCGGGTGTATCTCTCTTTTCTCTCACGTCTGTATCTTTCACTAAAAATGTTACTTATCATCATAGACTCTGTTCATGTCAGGGCTGGGACAAGTTTGTTCTGGGTGTGCCTTCCACAGGTGTCCCTTCATGGTGGATGGATAAAAAATGCTCACCTTAACAAATGCTAAGCACTGCTCCTTGCCAGGCGCCGGGCACATCAGCGCCGAAAAGTGAATATGCACCCCCCAAAAAGTGGAAATGACTTTTCAACACTGATGAGTCCGCCCCTGACAAGGAGCAGTGATGAGCGTTTGTTAAAGGAGGTGTTCATAAACCGATCCCGTCTTCATGTTGTAGGGTGCCGATACGTTAAGATATCGGTAATTCTTCTTTAATTTGGTGTGACTTGGGATTGTGGGAGGAAAGCCATGGGTCCAGGGTCATAATTTACAGATTAAAATATGTGCTAATGAGCTTTCAATCTCTGCAGGATGGGATGAATGAACAACGGGGCCTGTAACGAACTGCTCACTTTCTAAAACTAATTATTTACATGTGTGTTGTCATGAAATCAGAGAGGCCAATCTGGTTAACCCAGGTTTAGTCTTGTTTAGGTTCAGCTCAGGTTTCCTGCCATCTAGATCACTAATAGTTATTAGATCAAAAGTGCGAAGTAATGTGAAAGTGAGAAGCATAAACAAAGTTCAATAAATTTTTGGGAAACAAGAAGTGAAAAAATATAATTAAGTAAATAACAATAAATAAAATAAATTATATTAATTATAATACAATGATATGAATAAACTAAATAAAATACTAAAAAACTTAAAAGTTATACTATATAAGTAACAAAGAATCATAACATATAAGACTTTGACTATAGAAGACTTTGTATAAAAATAACTATCGGATTTGAATCTTTTTTATTGAATTAGAATAAAAATAATATAAAAAATAAATTCAATACTAATTTTTTTTTTTTTTTTTGTGAAATCATGACTTAACATCATAAATAATATTTTAATGAATACCAATGACATAGGATTTACATTAAATATAATATTATATTGTTTATTGGATCGCTTTCTAATTGATTCTCTATATATTTCTACTTGATTTTTTAGAGACTTCTACACGTTTCCTAAATAGTTTTCACTAGTTTCATTGTGCTTCCCAAGCATTGAAACGACAGTTTCCACTACTTGGGGAAGTTGTATGGAATTAGCTTCCCAAAAAACTTTTTCACATTGTACCAAGCTTCCTTACAACTATGAGATCACTTGTCGGGGTCATGATTTGAACAAAAAATCAAATTCTTAGCTGTATAGTAATTGGAGCCAATCTCTCCATAATTCCATATCCTAAAATATCTATTGTGGCAATTTTTGCTATGGTTTTTCCTAGTATGAACAAATAAAAAAGCCTCAAAAAGACCAAAAAAATCCATGTTAGAAAGAAAGAAAAAAAGACCCATGTTAAAAGACTTCATGCTATAAAAAACAACAAAATTTACTAGATCATTGTTCTTTTTATATTTAAGGAAAATTAATTTTATTGGTATGCTTTTTCCCCAAAATGATCGTTTCCTATGAGTGGGATGGTCTGATGACAGTCCCAAACACACACGTTTTGGCATATGTATGTGTCTTGGACTATCACAGAACTGTTCCACTCATAGGAGACAATCCTAACGCACTCTTTTGAGGATCCAATTCATGATAACAATAAATTCGAATCATTTTTGATATAATCTTCAAACACCAAATATGATTTTTTGGGGGGATATTTTCCAAATCAGATCCTAAGTTTGGTAAAGTGGCCAAATAATAAGGTAATTCAAAATATTACCTAAAATGGATTTTTAAAGGGTAAAACTGTAAAAAAAGAAAAAAATAGTTGTTTGTTATTAAATTTTTTTTATTCGTTTTGAACCCCTAGTTATGCATCAGTAAGAAAACCAATTTCATTAATCTCTGGGACTTTTATTTCACATGACGGTTCTATTTCTTGTCTGTAACAGTTCAAAAAGATAAAAAAAAAAGAGACCCTCTGCAAGTGTAAACTTAAAAAATAGAACTTTGAATCGTTGTCTTCATCCATGTATTAGATTTGTCTTTTTATGAACAAAAAAAAAAAAAAGAGAAACAAATCATATGGAAACTTTAGAAGAATTCGCATTGCAATGATGTCTCTTGAGTAAAAGAAAACATCATAGTTTTCTGAAATGTCATCGGAAGCTCAAAGAATCTTTGAGACAAAGGAAGTCAAGTTCATTAGATTTATTGTTAGGTTTTGAACGGATTAGTGATATCACCAAGCTTTAGTTCTCGTCTTTGATTTAATTTGTTGAATAATTGTATTTTTAAGGGAAATTTGTCAGAACGGATCCAGGTTTTACCGAATTTGCCAAAAAGTGTGGTAAACCATTACATTGCCCAAATAGGATTTTTGAAGGGTAAAATTGTAAAAAAAAAATAGGGCTAGTTATTGGTTATTAATTTTTTTGTGCCTTTAATACCCCTCACCATCTCTACATTTCCCCTCTCCACCTAATTTTGTATATCCCCTTAATCATCCTCGTTATCTTCAGCGACCTATGTGAAAGACTGCTTAATTGTAGCTTTGGTGTTAGCGTATAGTGAGAGAGAAAAGTGGAGGTTCATGGCAGAGTTGGAAAATTTTCTTCTGGAAGTGGCAGGAAGAATGGGTGCCCCAGAGAACAACTGTCGTCCACCATCAAGAAGATGAAGGGAAGGTTCATATTCTGACGATGGGAGTGATTCCAAGGATGATGACTTAGACGATGATTCCAATTATGCAAGTAGGAAACCCTCTAGCTCTCAACTCCCTCTTCTTTAGAGGCTTAACCCTCTTGACGATGATCATGATAGTCATGGAGATGACAATGATTATGGAGATGGTGTTCAACGGGGTGGCAACGGTGGTGAATCCAACGTTGAAAGAAATCTTTATAAACGCGACGAAGACATGGAAAACCACGCCCAGTTGACCGAATTAGGATAATCAAAGGGGCAGTAGAGGTGGTGAGATGGATAAATACAGGGAACCTAAACTCATTCGAGTTCTAAGCATCTGAGAGAGGGTCGAGGACACTCTCTTGGCTCACTATAATGAACTCGTTTCTTTCCTTTCCAAGTTTACCTCTCTGTTTCCTGACTCTATTCTTTAAAATTGATCAAAGTTTCATAAACTTAGGATTTTAACTAGTTTCTCAGGGAAAGGGGATTTTGCAATTGCTACAATAAGCAACGAGTTTGGATACATTAGAACACATTTTGTCAACCATTTACACTCTCTATGCTTTAGCTACAACAATGAGGATCTTGTATTCATTAGGTCCATTCCTGTTATAGCTCCCAGAGCTAATCAAGCATGGAACATCGTGGTTCAGCAAATTTTAGTGTCTCTGCTCTCGAATCTATCAATAAGCGATACAAGCAAAAGGGCAATGTCAGCTTGCATGGAAAGTTGTAAACACTAGTAAAAATGGTTGAAACTTCAAAGCTGGTGGGGTTGCAGGAAGTAGCAATGCAAGCATTGGTATGTGGTATCCCTATTGACAGTTTGATCAAACCAAAGATTTTGGAGGTTTTGGGAGGTGGATAAAAAGAAAAAGTGAATCGTTGAGAAAGAAAAGAGAAAATGGCTACCAATTGACAATAGAACTAAATTAGGGATAAAAAAGTAATTGTACCTTAACAAAATCCTATTTGGGCAAGATAATGGTTTACCACACTTTTTAGCAAATTTGGTAAAACATGGGTTTGATCTGAAAGATTTCCCTCTTTTTAAATAATGAATCTACATGTGTAAACATAAAGAACATAAGTATAAAACTTTAAATAACAATATGGATGAATAGAACTTTGCTGCAACTCAGTCTATGTGATATCGGCCATGCTTTGGAGAGGAGAATGGAGAGGGAAAAGATAAATCGTAGAAGATTAAGGATTCAGTTTCCTAAAAAGTGGATTGGACCGGCCGGTCGGACTGGTAAACCGGTGACCCGACACTTCAACCGGTTCGGGTTCCTATTTGGATTGTTTTTGTTATAAACTCACTAATACCCATATAAACCCGACAGGTTTTTGGTTGAACCATCCAACCCGGCTGGTAGGACTATCTTTTTTAACCCAATTTTCTAAATTATTAAAGGATGAAAAACAAGTTTTATGAAGATTTGAACACCGATTACTAGAAGTAAAGCTTATTGTCTTAACCACTAGACTACTAATCATCTTTTGTTTTGTTTTTTTATCTTATCACCAAAAACTAATAATTTAAACAAACTTTCACTTTTATTATACATGTCTTTTTTTAAAAAAACAGAAAGGAAATTTGGGAAGAAAAGTCGCAAACATTTCGTCTAAAATATATATATTAATTTTTGAAAAAGAGACGTTGGCTAATTGGCATAACTAATACAGGTGTTAAAGTTGTTCAAGGTGTAATAGGTGTCATTTTGGGATTGGTTTTTCATCTGAAAATCTTATTTAAGCGGATTGGCATTCCAGTTGTTATTACCAAAGAATCTTAGGGTATCTTTGACTTATTAATTATATTTAGAAAAGGAGATTCGGTATCTCAACTACGTAACCGAAAAAAAAAAAACATTCCATCGTTCCACTTCTTCGGGCTCGAAATCTGGATGACAGTAATGTTACCGTAACTCATCAAAACAGCTATGAGGTCCCTTAAAGTTTGTGATCATCTAATACTCTTAAGTTTTACAAACAAAAATGAAAAAAAAAAATCTCTAATCGAATGCTAATTATAGTATTACGTGCTGAATATTACTTACCAAAAACAAAAATAATTAAGGAATACCTATTAAGACGAGCTATTATGTTAATAAAAATAGAAAGTGCCAACCATTTTCAAATTAAAACCCCAACCACAAATTTCTAATAATGGAAAGTACTACCAAAACATTAGTTGTGGGTTTCAAACCCCTCCCTGTGACTTACCTGAATATCCTTCTTCCTGAGCTGTTTGATGTTCAGAATACCCGAATTAGAAAAAAAAGAAAAGAAAGGTGTCAGTTCTTAACAGCTATGGGTGATTCACATCCCGGTTTAAACTTATGGTTTTGACCCAGGTAACCGAGCGGGGTTTATTAATCTTCTTTTGTTAGGATCTACTATATCCAATTTCTCTGTTTCCTTGTGTCCCCACACACACAAAATATGAGGTGTACAGGGTTAAAACGTCTGCACCGCCCCCCTCTGCAACACTCAAGAGTCGAGACAGAGGGGGGGAATCAATTCACTTTTTGGGGGTGAAGTGACATCTCCAAAAGTGAATTGATTCCCCCC
>JAOXJP010000003.1:10810084-10825087 GCA_025762735.1 Platanus orientalis | reverse complement strand
TTGTGTTGTCAATGTCCATTCCAAAACTTGTATATACATATAGCATGATCATGTGGTAGGACTTTGTATATTCATGTAAGTCCAAGACCATGTCTGGTCAAGTCTCAAAAAAATGAACTTAAAAGCTGGGATTATCACAAGCTTTAGAGATTCAACCATGTGTTGAAGAACTTTAAGTCTTAAGAACTAGCTACCTCAAGAAGCCAACTATAACCTTTAAAGGTAAATCCAAAGGTAAAGATTGGTATGTGGGGATTTGGGAATGAACAATAAGTCAAATAACACTTAAATGATGTGTTAAGCAAATACCAAAACCCAAGAATCAATGCCCATGGCATGGATCACGAAAAAGAATAAGAAAAAAAATCACAAAATGCTAAATACAGGGCAATGACCTGTCAATGGTCAAGGAATAACTAGTCATAGGGCAATGACCGATCATTGGTCTGGCAATGATAGGTTATTGGTAGAAAATCTATTTTTCTAGATCTATGAGTTGTTTCTAACAGCTAGTTATTTTACTATTTTAATAGAGCCGTTGGTAGCTTCTAGAGTACTCTTTTGACACTCTATAATAGGGGAATAAACCCCATTGGTTAGGTAATAAATGTGAATAATTCTAGAGTAAAATCTTCATGATTTCAAGCCTAAAGTGAGAGCCAAAGAATTTATGAGTTAAATTTGTGTGGCCTATGACCTTGAGTGAAAATTCTATAGTTATATTGTTTCCAAGGTCTTAAGAGAGCTTCCCCGACAACTTAGTTATATCATTTGGAAGCAAGAATATTGGTTTTCATAGTCACATTAGCCTACACAAGAGGCAACCCGAATCAATGAATGAGTCTTCATCCTCCACAATTTCAGCTGAAGTTAGTAGCCTTTGTCAGAGCCACCGGAGGCGGATTCTCACCACACTTGCCAAAGCCAAGTAAAACATAGTCCATTGAAGTCACTGGACGAAGCACATCCATTGAAATCATTGGGAGTGTACTTACAAAGGAATTAATTCTCTGAAACTTGTAAGTGAATCAATGTTTTGTTAATTTCACATGTAATAGTCTAGGAGTATTGTTCAAAATAAATTATCCGTTAAAGTGGATATAGGCCCAATGTGCTGAATTACCATAAATATCTGTGTTGTGGTGTGTCTTCTCTTGTTTTCTTCATTTCATCTTATATGTTCTTTTAAGGAAACTTTAAAATGGAACTAGTTACCTTGCTCCCACTCTAGTATAAGAAATTATACATAATGATGGAGCCCCGTGGTACACTAGCATTCACTTACTAATTTATTAAAGTCATTCATTTGTATTATGACAAATAAATTACAGAGGACTTAAAATTGATTTACTTATATTATTCTGTTGCACTCTAATTTGAACTCTAAGTAAATCAAAAGAGGATTTAATAGTTAAAGAATTTTTAATAAGTGTAAAGATCCCATTCACACCCCTCTAGGATCTAAGGATTGCATTTCAAAATTTTAGATACGTGTGATGAAACTTCTGCCAAAAGAAAAGATAAGGGTAAACAATCTATTGTCGAGCATGATAAAGAGATGAGAAGACTTAGGTGTTGGGAAATAATAGCCTGGGTTCAACCAAGAGGTGGCCCTATTATTAGGGAACTGGTTCAACCATAGGTTTTAACCACTGGTTCAATAGGTTCAGTATCAAGGAAGAGTCCAAAGGACATAAGAGATTAGGATTCGAGATCTTACTCATGAGGAGTTTTTTTCAAATATCCACAATATCATATTAGGCGACAGAGGCTGTGCATTCTATGAATACAAGATACACTCCACCCACTTGGACTCTGACTAGCGAATAAAATGGAAAGCAGTGTAAAGAGTTTTTCAAAGAAGTATTAAAATGAAAGTTGCATTGTCAGAGGTCGACCAAATGGAGATTGATGTGAAGAGTTGGAAAAGAGCAAGAGAGGATGAAGATGAAGAAGGTCCCCAAGCACAAATAGGGAAGAACTCATTCTACGACCCTCATGATAATGTATGCTCTTATTCCTTTATTGATTCATATATTACCTCTCAGATAGGTCTCTTATTATATAAACATGGTAAGAGGAATCAATGGCTACCTCTTTAAAAGGGTTCAAAAAAGAGAAAGAAAACTGAATGATAAAACCTTAGTTCAATGTGCTAGAAATGAAATCTCTGGTGAACTTGAATTAGAGGCAACTCATTGGACCCATTTTATATTATTTTCTTCCTTAGTATTATACTTTATCTAGAATATGAGTAATTTTTACAATAAAAATTATAATTACTTGATGAAGCTAAATAATACTACATTTCCAAAACAAACTCATGATTAGAATCATGTAGGGGTTTGGGTGGTAGTCCCTCAACAACCCCCAAGAACTTAATGAGCCTTTTGGGCTAGAACTATCGAGGGATCGAGAAACCCTTGACAGTTCGTACATTGAAGGAGTTTAAATGCTCTTAGAATGTGATTTTTCTTTTAGAAACTAAAACTACAATAGAGACAATTAAGAAAGCAATTAAATGGATGACATCTTGGAATATGAAAGGTATTAATGTAGATGGAAAGACAAAAAGTATGATTCTATTATGGAAAGTGGATTTTGATCTTGAGATTATTGAAAAGAATGACCAATGGATTAACACGAGAATTGGGAAAGATCACTTAGGTAAAACTTGGTTGTGTTCCTTTATTTACGGAGAACCTAACCCATTAAAAAGGAAAGTTATTATAGACTTTGGAAGACATATTTTAGAGGCTTGATTGTGTATTGGTGATTGGAATTGTATGTGGTCTCAACAAGACAAAATTGGAGAGAGTTCACTTAGCCAAACAACCCTAATTAAAAATAAAAGAATTTTGTATTTTTATAACTTATGGGAGATTGATTTTAAAGGCCCAATGTTTGCTTGAACTAATTCGCAACAAGGGGATACCAGAGTTAAGGAAAGACTAGATAAAGTAGTGGCTAACCCTTTGAGGAAAATGATCTACCCGAATGCTTCATTAGAACATATTATTGCTTATAGGTTTGATAATTTCCCATATGCCTACATTTTCCTCAGGCTGTAAATGTTAAAATGACCAAACCTTTTAGATTTGAATGGATGTGGAAAACCCATCCAAACTGTCAAAATATAATAGCTATGTCATGGTCCATGCAAAGAGAAAATGTTGATCATTGTTCTTTCCAGAATAAATTGAGAAGGTTGGAGCCTATTCTTAAAAATTGGAATCAAGAATCATGTGGTTATCTTCTAAAAAGGATTTGGGAGATTGAGAAAAATATCCAAAGAGTGAGTCATCAGAGTGATGGTAATAACAAAGAAAAGGACTTGAAAAGATATTCATTAGAGTTGATAAAGTCTTAAAATAGGAAGAAATTTTGTAGGCACAGAGGTGAAGAATCAAATGGTTAAAATAGGTGGCCAGGAATACAAAATTTTTTCAAGCCACCACCACCACAATTACTAAAAGGTCTAGAAATCAAATATATCAAATCAAGACTTCAAATGAAGAGTGGATTCAAAATTAGAATCAAATAGAGGAGTATTTTACACAATTTTATAAGAAACTCTTTTCAACCAGTTATCTTGATAAAGATAAAATTAATCTATCTATAAGACATATTAAAGGGCAACTTTCTCAATAAGATAGGATTATTTTAGATTCTCCTATTACCCATGAAGAAATTAGAACTACGGTTTTTGAAATGGAGCCCTTAAAGGCTCCGGGTCCAGATGGGTATCCTACTGGCTTCTATCAAAGGTATTGAAAGGTGGTGGGTAGCGATGTAGAGACTATGGTGATGGGTTTCTTTAACAACCAAATATCTCTTCAGGATAAATCATACTTATTTGGTTCTCATTCCAAAAACAAGTAGGCTAGAAAGGATAGATAAATATAGACCAATAAGCCTATGTAATGTGAGCTACAAAATCCTTTCAAAAGTTCTACCTAATAGGCTGAAACAATTCATAGGGGATATTATTTCACCCTATCAAAGTGCCTTTATTCAAGATCAACAAATAGCTGATAATATTATTATAGCTCATGAATTAATTTATTACATCAATAGAAGTAAATCAAAAAAGCACTTTATGCCTATAAAAGTTTATATGAGTAAAGCTTATGATCGGGTGGAATAGTCATACCTTATGGCTATTATGGAAAAATGGGTTTTAGTGAGAAATGGAGAGGTTGAATTTGGAAATGCATTTCGTCTACATCTTTCCAGGTATTGATTAATGGTTCCCCAAGTGAGAAGTTTACTACCACTAAGGCCTAAGATAAGGGGATCACTTATCTCCTTTTCTTTTTATATTCTATGCTAAGGGTTTATTAGCCACATTAATGAGAAAAAAAGAAGAGAATCAATTTCATAGCATTAAGATTAGGAAGGAGAGCCCTATCATTTCACATCTCCTATATGCGGATAATAGTCTATTCTTTAGTTCAACAAATAGACATGGAACACAAATGATAGCTTCAATTCTAAAGGAATATCAAGAGACTTCAAGCCAATTTCCTAATTTGAGTAAATCTAAAGTATTCTTCAACCTCAATACTCCCAATGAAATTAAGGATCATATTGGTTTAGACCTAAATATTAATATTATAGAGAAACCAAATAAGTATTTAGGTCTGCCCTCTTCTATAAGGAAGAAAAAGATGGAATTATTCTCGTGTATAGAGTATAGAATTTCAAAAAGAGTCATATGATGGAAAGAAAAGTTAGTATCTCAGGCTGGTATGGAGGTTTTTATGAAGGCTATGGTATCAACTATACCTCTTTATGCTATGTCTTTCTTTCTCTTATCCAAGAGATTATGTCAAAATATTGACAAGATTCAAAGATGGTTTTAGTGGGGTAGTAAAGAGAAAGATATGAAAATAAATTGGGTAAAGTGGTCTAATTTAACAAGAAAACTAAAAAGGATGATGGGTTAGGAATTAGAATTTGCATCATTTCAATATAACTCTCATTGTTAAACAATAATTATGGAGATTAATTGATGAAATGAGGCTCTATGTATTAAAGTTATTAAATTATATATACTTTTCCAAGGGATAGTTTCTTAAAACTAAAGCATCAAGTTGAGTTTAATAGGCATATGGAGATCTTGTGGTCAGCTAGTGCCCTTGATTACCAATGGATAAGCTGCATCCCTCTCAAGGCATGGTCTAAACACGCTTTCGACCCATAAGCTAAATACAAACATATCACAAATAATTTCTCAAAATCATTTAACAAGTGAATTTTATAAGATAGAGTAAAAGTTATGGTACCATTAATGGAATGGATCAGACGAAGATGGATGGTTAAGATGCAGGAAAGACATGAGTAAACTGCTAGACTTGAAGGGCTTCTAATGCCTAACTTAGGAAAAACGTATTAAGAATCTTATAATCATAGCTAGGCAAGTATTTGTTCTCTTATGTGTTGTTTAATTAATTATCTTATTAATTACCTCACTCTATAAATTTTTTGTCTAACAATTTTCCTAATTATCTTGTTTACAATAAAACAAAGAATGTAGACTATGATTTGGAGAAGAATTTGAGTTTTAGATGTAATATAATGGTTGTATACACATAGTTGATATCAAGAAGTCGTATACACACAGTTGATATCAAGAACTGGAAATGTTCCTACAGAGCATGACATATTAATGGCATGCCACATATCCATGCATCAACATATTCTTTGTCCCGTAATCGACCAATTGAGAAGTTATTTGTGTTAGGACTGGAGCCGTGCACACTGTCTTAGCTGAAAACCAATTGGTGTTCAAAAAAGGGAGGCAAAACCCTTTTACGGCATTCACACATAGTCACACCCGCAATCCTGTTTTTAGAGTTATCGTAGGGGGCAGCATCTTAGAATCACACCAATAATCTCCCCCTCATAATGACACTCTTGCGACTCGAACCCTTTACTCAAACTCTTGGCTCTAATATCAATTGTTAAGAGTGGGGCTATGCCGTCTTAGCTAAAAATCATTTGGTATCCAGGAAAGGAAGGTAAAACCCTTTTACGACATTTCCACACAATCACATTCATAGGCTTGTTTCTAAAGCAGTCGTAGGGATGACATTGTGGAATCACATCAACAATTTGTACCATGTTTTTATAGATCATCATATTTCCTGTCCTATGAGAATATTCACATCCCATACCAGATTATGATATATGGCCTATTACACAATTCGAACCTATGGACCACCAACCATTTGTAAACTTGATAGCAAACCCTGAGTAAGTAGACATAGAGATCTCAATGAAGGCTAGTCCTCTCATGATAAGTCTAGACAATTACAATTTGCTACCTCTCAAGGTTATGGGCACAATGTATGAACATGAAAGGGGCTTCCTCCAAAGAGTATTTCATCTTTTAGGATAAGCAAAGTACATTACATTTACCTAATTTTACATTATATAGATTTTTTTTATAGTAAATCATGAATCATCACTCATATATCATCTTTTATGTAAGGATCTAGGGGTGTCAAGACTCTAGCTAGTGGGAGAAGAACCTCATCATCTCAGAATAATGGTTGATGGTCCTCTTCATAGGTTGATGGTAGAGGGGATTTATATATCAGCGGTAAAGGGGATTCATCTCCTGCTACTGTGAATAACTTTCTCCAATTTGATCATTTCTCTTATTATATGTTTATTATTATTATCTTGTGATGATGTATTATATATGACTCCCATTCGATGTCAACTTATACAATTTTTTTGAAATATCTAGGTAACACAGGTCGAGCAATGCAGTCAGGAAACCATATTCTCGTAACCAGATCTATGAAATTAACTATTGTTTCATTTGATGTTATTTTATGATATTTTGATACCTTTATGTGGTTTAGGGGACAGACATGTTTATGATACTTTATTATGATTTGTGAAATGAAACTTTATGATTTAATGGTAGTGGTAGTGGTGGTGGTACTTTATTTTTTGATTGATGATATATGTGTTGATATTAGTGGTGATAGATTGTAGTGTTAGTATTGATTTTATATGTAGTGTTTGTGGTTTATGTTGTTTGTATGGTTTTGATGATGATAATATAAAATAGGGTTTCTATTAGATAAAATAAATGTTCGATAATGGATTGTTTCGTATTATTGCATAGATGTTTGATAATAGGTTATTGCATAGGTTCATTTCATAGCACTTTGAATGAGTTATCTATACTATTACATAAGTTCATTTCATTTAATTTTGAATGGTGTACAAAGGTTCATTTCATTTCATAGCACTTAGAATGGATTATTATTGCATAAGTTCATTTTATTACAATTTGAATGGGTTATTATTGCACAGGTTCATTTCATATAACTTTGAATGGTTTACATAGGTTCATTTCATTTCATAGCAATTTGAGTGAGTTATTATTAAACAAGTTCATTTTATAACAATTTGAATGAGTTATTATTACACAGGTTCATTTCATAGCAATTTGAATGAGTTATTATTGCACAGATTCATTTCCTAACAATTTGAATGGGCTGTCCATATGATTGCATATGACATAGCAAAAGGGATTTTCATAATATTGCATAAGTTCATTTCATAGCAATTAGAATGAATTGTTTGTGAATGTCTTGTTTAGGTCTTTTGTAGGTGGTCACTGTTTACGTCATTTATCTTGAGTTCATGAATAAATTGTCTTTGTTTATTGAGTTGTCACTAATCAACCAACAAGTCGTTCATTGGTGGTTGATTAAGCATCAATCCATTTAATTGTCAATAATCAAACATTGGGCCATTCAATGGTGGTTAATCAAGGATCAGGGCATTCGGTGGTTGTTTATCAAGAATAAGATCATTTGGTGGTCATTGATCAATGATCAAATCTTTTGGTGGTCCTTGATCAAGGACTAAACCATCCAGTGGTCGTCGTTCAAGGATCAAACCATTCGGTGGTCGTTGATCAAGGATCAGGTCATTCGTGGTGATTAATCAAGCATCAGGCTCTTTGGTGGGCATTGATCAAGGATCAAGGCATTTGGTGGTCATTAGTTAAGGATCAAGCCTTTCAGTGATCGTTGATCAATGATCAGACCATTCGGTTGTGGTTGATCAAGCATCAGACCATTCGATGGGTGTGGATCAAGTGTGTGCATGCATGATTGTTAATTTGGATTATTTTTTACCGATAGATACAAATGAGGGCATGTAATCCTATTTATGGGCTATTTTATCTTTACATGGTTTAAAGGCATGCATTTTTGTACCAAGGGAAATGCCTTCTTCAGTAGAAGGGGTAAACTCAGGTTTGAGAAAAATTTTAAAATCATGTGACCTCATTGACTAACGTTCAATGATGGAGCGTTGACAGCAAAGAGTTTTCGAAGTTCAACAATGCCAATCAGGGGTTTTTTTTTATTTTTATATTTGTCAGATAATACGTAGACCGCTCCGGATTCTGTGCACTCAAATTCTGTGTACAGTTCATGTTCAGAGGCATGTGATCACTCACATCAGCATTGGAAAGTGATAAGCATGCACCCCCAAAAATGCAAATCACTTTTCAATGCTGAAATGAGTGTTCTCAGCCCCCGACATGCATTATGCACAGATTCTGTGCTCACAGAAGCCTAGCCGTACGTAGACTAATCCAGCCATTGTCAGATAATTCAGGGATTTTCTGTAATTTACCCTTTTAAAAATAATGATTCCCTCCTCCATAAACACATGGGGTTCAAGCTCAATAGCTAGGCTTGTCCTTGTACACACCGTTCGTTGGAATTACTGGCATGAAGGGTCTCCAATAATGCCCATGAAGCTACAGTTTCAATTATCAAAAAGGATTTCTACCCAATGGTTCTGACCAAAGGAGGACAACTCAAACAGTCCTTTAGGACAAAAATTTGAGCTACTCCTTCTCGGTAAGGTATAGAATGCCATGGACTGGGCAGTTGAAAACATAGCCTATTTGTTTGATAACTAAGGTATAGAATGGCATGGACTGGACTGGGCAGTTGAAAACATAGCCTATTTGTTTGATAACACTACAGAAGTTGGAGTGATTCCTGGATTCTCAGCTCTAAAGAATCAAAAAGAGCAAAAACTGTCAAAATGGCAAATTCTCTTTTGGAGCAACTTTTTGGGGGCTACAAGATGTAAATTTTCTATTTATTTATTTATTTATTTTTGTGTGTGTGTTCTTCTTCATCTAGATTTTGGCTTTTTTTTTTTACCAAACCAAATGCGTTTTTTATTTTAGAATTGACTCCAAAGAATGCATTCTTGGCAGAATTAGAATCAGGATTCTAAAGCTGAATCAGGAGTTTTACCAAAAGCAGCCAAGTAGCTGCAGCTACAAGATATGTTTCCTAGACTTGCTGAGGTGCAAACCTA
Source organism: Platanus orientalis (assembly GCA_025762735.1). NCBI lineage: Eukaryota > Viridiplantae > Streptophyta > Magnoliopsida > Proteales > Platanaceae > Platanus > Platanus orientalis. The sequence goes on along the minus strand of JAOXJP010000003.1, from coordinate 10,815,712 downwards.
AAAATGGATCCGTGTGTTTTGCCACCTCACGCATGATAAGTTTCAGCCAAGTGGCAAGGCCGCTGTCCATGTAAAAGGAAACCCCTGTGGCTGCCGGCTTTTGAAGCCAGGGAGTGCTTACCAGAATCTGTTTTGCCAATCAAAAAACCAAAAGAAAACAGGGTATAATTCAACAAACCCTTATCTATTGATCATGTACCGAGAGTGTTTACCAGAATCCGTTTTGCAAATCAAAAAACCACCAAAAGAAAACATGGCATAATTCAATAAACCCACCAATTTATCTATTGAACATGTACCGATTACAAGTACATTGAGCCCAGACCCACAAAAAATGGTCATATTTTTAAAAGAAAAAAGGAATTAAGCATAAAGAATCACCATTCTCTACCCACAGATATACCACATTCATGTGAAAACATGAAGCCACCTTAACAGCACAGGAGCAAGACTACCCAACTTCAAGGGCCCAGATATCTATTATTTTGAACAGTAATAGCAAGCATAGGTCGACCACCACCCTGCTATGATTCAGTAGCCTACATCACCCTTTAACAAAAGCGATGCTTCAAAGGTTGTATAGCACCAATTTCAACTAGCTCATCTCTGTCCAAGCAGAGTATAGAAACCACGTCTTCAGACATACTCGGGATGAATGAGAAGATAAATATGTAGGGATTAGATCTGCAACTAAAACTCAGGAATCATGAGCACAAACCACAGACCAGATCTGACCATAATTTCATAGAGAAGAACATCAGTTGCATCTCCTTTTCAAAAACAGTAAATCATCTAGAGAACCGATCACCATCAAAGCTCATCCAAGGAATATAAAGGTAAAGAAGATGCAGCAGATAACTAGCTAGCTGTTCAATGGTCTTTTAAGTCAAACTAATTGCATTTACAGAAGGTTGGTTGCTCAATTGTCGCATGACATGCCAGATGCAATGTAGTTTAAACATGTGACCTCCAGTAACGGCAGAATCCAAACTCAGTTTAAGGCAGTTTGTGGTGGATGTTTCCCAACTCTTGGGAGTGGAGCCCTTCACTCAATTGGACATGTTCCATGTTTGCCAGAATGAGGTTGTGGGATGGATCCCAACTTACCTACTAAATAATGGAAAGTCCTAATTCTTTCAGGATAATACCCACCAATAGAGCATCTTAACAACCATCAAAGGAATAAACTGCTTCGCCAGATCACATTAACTCAAAAAAAAAATGAAACGGCAACCAAATGAACTTCAATAACAAAGGAGTGGAACCAATGATAATGTCAGTGGGGAGACAAGCACCTTTCTATGCATCATCCTGTTATAGCTGAAAGACGCCACGGGATCTAGTATCCAACTCCAGTACCAGTGCTATAAATGAAGTGCAGAATCTGTCTGAAAAGGAAACACAGAAAAATTAAGTGTTAACTGTGTATGGAAAGAGACTCACTTGGAAGAGGACATGATTCTAATACAGAATAAGAATGAGGAATTTTCTTGACTTGCCAAACCATGAAATGGAGAGTAAGAGTCTACATTGCTACTTGCGATTTTGTAAAATGCCCACCCAATAAATCCAGTTGTAGAAATGATTTTTGGCATCAAATGTTGAAAAAATGTATGTCGGCTACACTTAAAATCATCTTCATGTTATTTAAATTAATCGGCCAATCTCGAAATGATAAATCTGAGTGGCTGAACTGTTAACTTAATCTTAACAAACAATCATGTGAACCATAGCTACTTAGGTCATTGAACCAACTTCCAAACAATGAACAAAATGAAGGACAACCTCCAACATACCTTCAGGAATAAATTGAAAGGACCATACAGACACATCCACGACCAAACAGTGGCACATTAGTTGCACATGGATAGTGATTAAAAAAAGAGAGCAGACAAGGTTGACCCAGTCAAATAGCTTTTGTTAAATGAGAATCCAACTGTAGCAATTGCCGAGCTGAAAATTTTGACAGAAAACTGAAGAAACCCCCAAGTCAGCTCAACTTGGTGAAGACTCGGTGAGTTACAGGATTATCCCACTTAATTCTCTCTTCTATCTGAAAGAAATATTTGAAAAACCACCACCTTGTGACCTTCAAACTTGGAGAATGCAAACAAGATGTTACTGTCCTGTTCTAAGCTTGAACCAAATAAAACTCACTCTATAAAGACATTATTCCCATTCCATCAGATAATCACCACTGCTGCAATCCTAGTGCCCATCCTCACTCATTTTTTAATTTCACAAGGCAACAAGCTTCCTAATTTCAAAAGAACCTGATATTGGAATTAACAAAGCAAGATTCACCATTTCTCACAAAAAGTGAAGATCCAACAGTTGGATACTCAGATACACAGATTCAAACAATGTTGAATTCTTACGGTGACATGACCTAGATTGATTGCGTACAAGCAAGCAAACTAAATTGCCAAGCAAATTTTTTTTTTTTTTTTTTCTTTTTTGAGTTGTTAGGAACAATAAGATCAGAGATGAACTATGGAAATTCTTCTTATTTATGCAATAAGCATTCTAAGAACAGGAAAAGCAACAGTACCATGTTCTTTTATCTATCAAACAACAAGAGATATATAGATATGTGTTTATGCAACAATTATGGTCAATCAACACTTGATTGAAGAACACCTGATGAGGTTTCAACTCAGTACAACCGCAGAACGCTCCTGGCAATTGAATGTGAGTTTTTTGAATTACTTTTCGCCAAGGCACTCCTTTTACCTCCCCTCAGTGGCGTCAAGTAAAGCCGTAGGAGGCCATTATCAAGGTCATTGGGGCTATACCTCGCGCTCCGGGTACGCTCCAACACAAATTCTTCTCTTCTCTTCTTACCATGCCCATTGGTTTCCCTGCAACTCGTCCTCGCACCACCAAATGACCCACCTGTGTTTAAGGAATTCCTTGAGCTGACACTACTATTGCTGCGGTAGATCTTCCTGTTGAAAGCCCCTCTTGCTTCTCCATTGGCATCCCTCCGCAGCTCTGGCCAAGACTCTGAGAACGAGCGCTCAACCATATTTCCCCTGCAATACCTCTCCTCATCTTCTTGCCTGCTGCCGTTGCGTCTGTGAATCAAACCCCAAATGTTCCACGCCATACTCCATCTGCGGGACTTCTTTGAGCCCTTCTTATCACCACCAACAACAGAACCATCATCTCTGAAAGCAGATCCAAAGCTCTCCGAGCGATCATCTCTGAGAGAGTTCGAGTTTGAATCCCTCAAATCTCTATCTGTAACTAGCAACTTCGTCCCATTGAAGTAATCAATAGTCGCAGGAGACACCTTTGCATTTGAAACCGATTTAGTCTCATCAATCTCTGCCACCACAGCTGCTGCCATCTTCCTAATCGAATTTGAGCGATCAAGACTCTTCCTCCGCCTCTGCGAGGTGTCCGAGTAGTAATCCCGAGTCTGAGCCGATCCACCAGGAGTGTTGTGATCCTCATTGATGGAATTCATGGGCTCTTCAACAGGGATCTGATTATCAGACCTTCGAACAGGGACAGGAGCATCCTCAACAACTGAAAGCATCGGAGGTAGCCGGGGAAACGTCCTCCCGATCAGATATCCATCCCAAGAAGCTCTGGGCTCATCCCACGAGTACCGTGGATCATCAAACGACATCCGACCGGCATCAAGCGAGAACCTCGGATCAGTATCACAAGATCTCCGTCCAAACCCATAATCCGCGATCTCCGACTGTGTCTCCCTGAAATGCCTTCCGCTAGGCTTCTCGACCCGCATTGCCGTGGAAGCACCGTCGCGCTTCTTCATCTTCTGCTTTCTCCTCCATTTCTGCAATTTCTTACTAAATACTGACGCCGCCAACAGAAAACTCCCGGCAATCTCCTTCAAATCCCTCCCGGGGGGCTTCTTGCTCTGCGAATGGAGGTCTATATGATCCTTCATCGTCTTCACTTCCTCTACTCCTACTTCCTCCTCCTCCTCCTCCTCCTCCTGAATCTCTTCGGCTCTCTCTTCAACACCAACGCTCACATTAGCAACCTCAACATCCTCAGAAACCCTAATTTCTTCGTCATTCTCCTCCTCTTCCCTCGCCTCTAACACCGGATCACCAACCCCCGAAAACCCTAAATTCCTCGTTTCAACCTCAGTCTCCCTTAAAACCTCTTTATTGTCCCTCTTCCTTTCGTCGTCGAGGTTAAACAAAGTCCACAGAGTGTTCCGCACCCGAACGTCACAAGATTTCCTCTGCGGCTCAAACACGCCGGAGAAACCCTCCCCTTTCCCGCCGGAAAACGACTTACTACGGCGGAGCTCAGGAAAAAATGATGAATAAGACGAAGAGGAGGCTTTGTTTCGATTACTATTACTATCCCCGCCACCGACGGAGGCCTTGAAGATGGCTTTGAGCGCGGAGGCGGCGGTGGAAGAAGAGGAGGCGTTGCTCCGGCAAGTTGCCGGTTCCAAACCAGCGAGGCGTTCGCGTAAGCATGAGGCGCAGAAGCCGGTGACTTGTTCTTCGGGATGAAACTCGCAGACGGAGAAACGCTGGAGTTGTTGGGGTTCAAGAGTCATAACAGAAGGTGGGTCTGTTCATGTTACAGCCAAGAAAGCTCTGCGAGCGAGAGGGAGGACGAGCGAGAGAGGTGAATGAAGGAAGTGAGAGAGAGAGAGAGTGTCTGTGAGCTTCGGTTACAACGAAAGCTTAATCTCAGAGAAAGTGATGGGAGGGACAGAGACAAAACCCCTGGAAAGCCCTCTCCCTCTGTCCTTTTTGCGATAGAACTTGTTTGTTTGTTTCTCTATAAATCTGTGGACTTTCTCTTTTTTGTTGCTTTTTGTTTCTGCCTCGTTAGTCTTCCTTCCTATTTCACTTCTTTTACATTTTCTTTTTTCCTTCGTTTTCTCACACTCGCGTCCGTTTTCAAAGATTCCTGTAAAGTAAAAAAGCAAAAGCAAAAACTCGTCCCCACCACTCTCCCCCTTTGTTTTCCTTTCCTTTTTCTTTCCTTCTTTTGTATATATATTTTTCTTCTTTTATAGGTTCTTTTTGTTTCCCATGATCTTCTTTTTTTGTTTTCATGATCTAATAGTTTTCTCGGATTTATTAGTTGGCTCAGCTCAGATCGGCTCGATTTAGCTCGATTATATAAAAGATACCGTAAGGAAGTTATAATTTCTTTCATAATTGTTCATAATTAAAATATTTAAAAAGTTTCCTAGGTCCTCTAACTTCTTTACTTGGACGATCTCTCCTATTTCAACCACGTGGAAGCAAATCATTTATCAGATAGGAAGCTTTTAAAAGGGCCATTAATATCATGCCAAAGGATATGCCACACCCAAATTTGATTGTTCCCCCCGTGTCTTCACACCACAGGCTGGCATGTGATGGTTTTGAATTTGGTGCTTCTTTTAAGTAGGGTGAAAATGTTCATTTGAATTTTTTTTATGGTTTTAACCTTATAAACCCTATTTTTATAACGGTGGATTTGATGTAGCCCCCAGAGGTCATATCAATATTAGGAGTCAACGGGCTTGGATTATGTGCAAACAAATTTCATCTACTGTGCAAACTGCAGTAAGGGAGTTGATGCATCAGCACTGAAAAGTGATTTACATTGTGGGGGGGGGGGTGGGACGTTTGTCAG